>MAVT02000001.1:94514-151286 GCA_001702395.2 Diaporthe helianthi | reverse complement strand
GGGGAAGGGGGGGGAGGGGGAAAAATATAGTTGTGGCTGAAGCCCTGTAGTGCTTAAATGCACGGTTGTGACTTTACAGCATCGCTCATGAGCATCAGCAACATGTCTGTCTTTGCGAAGAGACGGAAGTTTTACACCTAAATCATACCTCGATAGGTGATGTGTTGGATGCCGTGTCCGCTACCAGCTGATGTTGTCCTCACAAGAAGACATAAATCCACTTCGAGAGCCCACGGCTCCGACCCGCCCGGCTCAGGAATGCGAGTCTAGACTGTCCTTCCATCCATGAACGGTTACGGGTACTGCTCTGATAATCTCTCTTATCTGCCCAGTTGCTCTCGAGAACCCAGACAGTACCCAGTTGACGAGCTCCAATTCTGAATTGTTGAGAGAAACGTCCAAGTCTGCGGCTCAAAGTGAGTGGACTTTTCGGCCTGAGTATGACCTCGAACGCAGCCGAATAAATGAGATTTCATAGGGCAACCGGCTTGATCCTACAGGTACTGATCTGATCGTCTTGGATGGCAAAGTCTCGCCTGTATTAAAGCAACTTTACGAATTTGCTATGATTGAGCGAGTTTAGGGCAAAATTCTGATCAATACCACCACCGTTGGTCATTAGCCAGAAAGATACAATCATACGTAAAACGGGATCATTTCCATTGATTATGGAGTTACATCGGCCAGTCTGAAGCGGAAGATGTCTATTTATCAACCCTTGGGAACCCGGAAGGATATCAGCCACATCAATGTCCACCATTTTAACTTGACAGTCAAAAAATACTAGGTACCCATGACACGGTCATCCTACATAGCATAACACGTCAAAATTCGACCTAAAACTTCTCAGACAGCTTGAGTGACTGGAATCAGCTGGCTATGTTGGTTTGCTGTCACCTGACAAGAACTGCATACTAGGTGCCTGTGATAACTATCCTCCGCCGGAATCTGCTTGATCGACTGCCAGTAGACAAACTGCCCCTTTCCACTGCGGCTCAAAGTACTGTTCCCCCTCATATACCCTCGACATAGCATGGTCGAACTCAATCACCAACTTTTGAAGTGTTGGTTGATTGCCAGCAGACGCGACTTGTTTGCATTTGTTATTAAGAGCTCTATAAACCAATTGCGGAGCGTTGCTAGAAATGGCTACCAGGTATGTTTCCACAGTCGGCACAGAAGTCTATTCTCGACTGGCTGAAAGTTAGAAGACAGGCGCAAATTTGATGATGTTGGTGAAAAGGAGTGTCTCTGATAAACAAACAAAATGACTTGGGCACTGAGGTACAAATGAACTGTGAGATTTGAAAATTTTCCCTCGAAAAAGTAGCATGGACTGTGAAAACGTAGACAGTAAATACTGCAAGTGTCTTTACAAGTTTGTCTTCGACGCTTATGGCATCTATTCAAGCGTTGTGTAAGCCTTCATGTTGATTTTGCCCCTCTCTAATGCTCTCGTTTGGTCTTGTTTAAACAGATTGTAAAGTTTATCTCGTCCTTTCTCCGCAGAGGCTGCCTTGATCTGAAGAGGGAGGTCATGAATCTGGTTGAAGAGGCTCACCTATGCGGTCTCGGCACTGTTGAGTGTTAGCTGGGAGTAACTGGTAATAACCTGGAATTCCTCCTTTTAGGACAGCGGTGGAAGGAGTGGGAAGCAGAAAATGCTCACCGGATACCTTTCCATTAACTCATGTCCCACTACTGTATGTACGGAGTACCTACGAAAAATAGTCATCGAGTCAGCATATCCAGACGGCCAAAGGATAAGGCCATTAGCTGTGAAGCTTTACGCTAGTAAGGAATGCTGTCAATTCAGGTGTCCTAGTTCCTAGAAAATTCCCCTCTAAGAGGCACACTTTCAGAATCCTTAGTTAAAGTTACTAACCCTCAGTAGTACTACGGGCGCTACTATATATGATTCGCCTCTAGCTAAATACTTACTTAAGATATTAATTAAGTTTTTTAAAATAATGAAGTTATTAAAACTATTTCTATAATTATTATTAAAAAAATATACCTTTTAAAGTTCTTATAAATATATATATATATATATATATAAATTATTATTTAGTATTTATTATAAAACGTCTTCTTTAGTTTAAGTTAAACGTATTAAGTAAATATTTTAAATGTACTAATTAAGCTAATTATACGATAACTATATATAATTTAAACTTTATACTTTAAATTAAATATTTATTAATATTAATATCATTATTAATAAGTAGTTTAGAAGTTTATTTCTCTACATATTATATATAGTTATAATATAACTTAGTTTTCCATTTCCTTAATTTATGCTTTATTTTTTATATTTAATTTTAATTAAAATATTCAAGTTCGTACAAGTTTAATTAAGCCTAGGTAGTATATCTAAATAACTTTCTTTTAAGCCTATCTTACTTTACTTTTCGTGTAGTTAAATTTCAACCTCATGCCTATTATGTAGTTAATGGTCGCGTATAAATGTAATAAGAACGATAAATATCCAGGTAAGTGGGAATCGTTCATCAGCCGCGACAGCTGGGTGGGTCTCGTGCAGATCTGCCGTTGTAGTGTTGCTGTTGTTGACGCTGCAGAATCAGTCATTGTGGCTCTGTCTATTCCTTTCGTGGTGGTGTGGTGACGGTGAGCCATGTGTGTGTGTGTGTGTGCATGCCTTGCTGGAAAGCCGTAGAAGCTTGGAAGAAATGCATACGCTTCCAAGGTTGGCTTGCATCAAGCCGGATGGACCCCTCAACTTGAAGTCGCCAAATATAGAAGCCCTTATCGGGCATCTACACAGTAGTCGTCTACAAACCCCACGGAGAAACCTGGCACAAGGCGAGCCTGCTTCGCTCTGCTTACTACACATCTGGGCGGCCCAGACCCTCTGGACCTGGACTTCCCCCATTCCTTGTCTTGTTCCCCCCCGGGGAGGGGCTTTGAAGCCATCGCGGTGGTGCCACGGCACGGGTACACTAGTGTAGCTCGCTGCACGATGAGGTCAGTGTTGCCCTGCCCCTACGTAGGAGCACACTAGTACGGATACTGGGCTGGCTGGCCACCAATGACGGATGCTGTCACGCTACGTAAGAATGCCAACAGCTATAGCGTCACCGGTCCCCCAATTCACAAGTCGGTGATAGCCTCGTCTGATAATTTTTTGTTGGCCTGGCCCGCTGGGATCGTCGACTCGGGCTGGCGGCAATGGCGCCGTCTCCCTCCACTGGCTTCGTCAGTCAGTCAAAGCAATCGAACGACGACGGACGTGTTCAGAGGCGGTGGGATGCCCAACGGTGACGAACGATTGTCATTAAGGTTCGACGATCAGGACGATCCCGCGACCGCCCATCCCATACGGATTCCAGAGGTTGGGTGCCGGCTGAAACGCTGTCCTCACTCCTCCTCAGACCGACCGACGACCACCAGAGAGAGAGAGAGTGAGGCAGCAGCGCCCAGGCCGTTCCATGGCTTCATGTTGGGGAGCCTTGGCGCGCTCTCGAGTCGAGGCTGGGGGGGAGGGGAGAGGGGGGAATTGAACCGAGGAGCCTCACCCACCCATTCTGCCGTCATGGTGGTGGCTGGATTGGGATGGGTACGGGGAGAATGGGGGACCGTTGCACACGACCTTGACCGCCAGCATGATGAGGGAAGGAAACAAAGAAAGAAAAAGTAAAAGTGCGACAATAACATGCGACAGACTGGCTGGCCATAGGTAACCTAGGTACGGAGTCGACCAAGAAAAAAGGGTCACCCACGCAAGGGCATTTAGGGCCGCCAACGCCAACGCCAACGCCAGCGCCAGCGCCAGTGCCAGGGACCAAACCGGTTGTTTGTGGGACCCTTTCCCCAGACTATGATGTCGACGTGCGCTGGCCCCGAATCAGAGAACGTTGCAGTGCCTGGGGAGACCGGCAGGAGGTGTTAACCGAGACTGCAGCAGGTGCCTTTTTGGTCAGGGTACTGTACACAGCATTTGGGGTGGTACAAACTTCCAAGTTCTGTGTGAGTGTATGTGTGTGTCTGCAGGCGTGGATTGATTTGGCGTACATGCGGAGTACAACTCGGATGAACCAATTGGTGGCCGGCGCTCGTAGCACCTCCTCGCCAGATTGCATATTCGGGAAATATGTGAGGTTGTCGTGTGCCCTGTTTTTTAGCCACAGACGGGACGCAGGAGGGATGAAGGATGGGACACAGCAGGATAGGTACCTAGGTAGGTACACCGTGCTCTTCAAATGACGGACATGGAGGGTCTGGAATTCCAGGCCAAGTGTTACTGTTAGCTGCCCCGGAAGGATTGGTTCCTCTGATTGTGCATGGAATAAGTTAAGTCATCAAGCAGTAATAATATTACGTTAATAATATCACGGCACTCAGATCCCGAGCCGGAGACCGAGCACATTTGCAAAGAAAAAGAAAAAAGAAGAAAAAAATCGTGCATCTCGGCGTCAAACATCAAGCGCGAAGGGCGTAAAAGTTGGTCACTTGTCCCGCCGGAGCAGCCGGGAGGGAAGCACGGGGACGCTCGGGGGATAGACGCCGAAGCGCGGAGCGGACTCTCCACTTCGGCGATGATTTCAATGCATGTTCCGCAGCGGCCCGAGGGGGGAGAAGAGGGAGGGGGGCTGGGAAAAAGAAGGTGCGACACGAATGTGTCAAGTCTGCAGTCATTCATCAGTCATTCAAAGTCATCAAGTCAGTTCGAATGCGTCTTCCCGCGTGGCAGGCTGGCAGCAGCCACTCAGCCACTTGAGCACCTGCAGCCGCCAGCACACGCGTGCTGTGTGAGGCCCAAAAACCAGGACCCCAGGAGCCGAAGCTGGTTTGCTGGTGCCACAGCCTCTTGCTTTTCCTTTTTGAGTAGTGCTGCTGAAAGGGAAGCCACAGCACAACCTACCCTGCTTTGCTCACAACACCCTGGGCCGATTTAGTCAATCTATGTCTACCTAATGCACGAGAACGTACCTGCAGGAGGTACACTCGGCCGACTGACCGACTGAATAAACTGCCAGCTGACCCGTACTCCGTACGTGAACGTTGGCTGGTCGAAAGGTTACGGATGAGACGGACGGATGGACTGCCAGACGGACAAGCGGGCACGTTTTTTCCCCCCTCTTCGCATTCGCATGCACATAAACCGTTGCAGCTTGCCAACCCCGTATGTCGTGTGTGTGTGTGTGCGCGTGCCCAGACCAGGCCTGTGGCTCTCGTCTGAGCCTCCTCCTCCTCGTGCTGCTGCTCCTCCCCGCCGTCGCCGACCGTTGTCGTTTATCGGCGTGGCATCATCGTAGGGCCCCCCTGGCTCTGCTTGGCAAGCACGCACATACAGTAGGACAAAAAAAATTCACCGTAGTGTAGAGCCCCAAAGCGGGAAAACCCCACTGGAATCTAGACCAGCCGGTGCCAGCCCACCGGCTCCCCAAACCCTGACCGTCGCATTTTGATTTGATTTGAGCGAAACCCGCCCGTTCCCGAACCCCAATCCAAACCTCCTGTCGCTCCGGCGATAGCAACGACGACCTCGGGACCCTTCCTGCCTCGGTGTGGGGAATTTTTTCCTTTTTTTTTTTTTGTTTGATGATGGCCTGCTGGGCTGAGCTGGGCTGGGCTGGCCTATGGACAGTACTGTATCTCACCCCACAGTGGGCACATACTCATAGACCCCGAAAAAGCGTGATCACCAAAAACAGACGGGTCTAGACCATCGTCTGGTCCGCAGGGCCTCCCCCAGCCCTGCCTGTCTGTCGCCCGTCCGCCCGCCGGGGACCTCTTTTCTTTTTCGTCGGTGCCCTCTTTGGCCGAGCTGCGGCCGGATGGAAACGGCAGATCACACACAGGCAACAGACACGAGACGCGAGGAGAGGAGGAGGAGGGGTGTTCTTTGCATCCTCTACTACCACCCGGGAATTCTTTTCTCGGTGTACGTATGTCACCAGTTACCTGCTGTAGCTCAGTAATCCTACCTAAGTAGGTAGTCCGGGCCATCTGCCGAAGCAGTCACAGTCCCCGGTGAATCAACCCATCGTGGCCATCGTGATCCCCTCCCTCTCCCCTCGGTGTACTTCCCTGACCAGGCAGACAATCACAACCCCCACCCGCCAGCGATCCAACCAGCCCGGGCCGATCACCAACACCCCGGCGCCCAGCCATATGTGGAGTTTTCCCAGGTGGTTTGTTTTTTTAATCTTCCTGTCAGCTCTCTCGCGTGCTGTCAAGATCCATTCATGCACGTGCCCGGCCGAGAGTTCTGGCCCGGTCTGTGGCATCGGATATGGATCATTAATGGATTGATATGAGCATGGGGGGGGGGTGGTAAGATGGAAGGAAGATGGGGATGGGGACACGAGGCACTTGCAGCTTGAGGTCTGTCTGGGTGATCGCGCTAGTATTCCCTCGGTACTCCGATCACGACCTGTCGCCGGCAAGGTGATTTGATTTGATTTGATTGATTGATTGATTTGTCCGTCCGTCCGTCCGTCCGTCCCATTTGGTGCGCGTCAACACGTGCATGCCGCCCCGATCTGATGTGCAACAGGGATGGCATCTGGAGGGGAGACTGACCGACTGACTGCACTGCACATGTGACTGACTGACTGGACTGACTGATACTATCGAGCCGGACGGGGCCAGGACATCAATCAATCATTCAATCATTCGTCCAAGGCCCCTCAACTTTGAAGCCCACTTAGAGACTGGTCGGTCGGTCGACCGTGAGCCAGCCAGTCAGTCAGTCAGTCAGTCATCACGGCTCTAGCCCGAACACGCAGCAGCCGCCGTGTAACGCGCCTCAAACACAACACATACCTACAGCGTACAACATCAATCTGCAGCCCAACTACTCACGGGCGCGGGCGCTGCCTGACGGGACCACCACAGCAATGAAAGAATCGGGGAATCAACATCTCTCTAGTTTGTTCAACCTTCCTCTCCATGTCATGTCCACCTTCCTGTTGATGCCGTTGTCCCACCAATGGACAATTTGCTTGGCCCTCACTTGGCGCAGCCGAGGCACCGCCAACCCAGGTGCCTCTGCTCTGTCCGCATCTATTGATCAATCTGCACCTGATCACATGTACATGTAGACTGCATCATTCCCCTCATCCACCCCCAACCCCAACGCCAGCGCAACATGCCACCTACTCACCTACCCACATTTCGTCTCAGACAATGCAGAGATAGCAGCGAGGGAAGATAGACAGATAGACCACGACAAACAGAGTCAGTCAGAGGTTGAAACAACCACGCCCAACCATAAGGCTGCGGGAAATGAAAAATAAATTTTTTAAAAATTGCTTTTTCCAGCCTCCAAACCAAAATCAATCATGCCAGGTGGCGATTGATTCCCTTCCCAAGGGTTGGTACAGATTAGTCCGCCGCAGTGCCGCCTAGGTGCCGCCTCACACTCAAGTGCCTGCATTCTTCAACATGTCTGACAGTAACACAAAAATGAAAGCTGACACATGCAGAGATCCCCCCCCCTCGGGCAATTTAAGAGACATAAACCATAGAAAATAGCCTATTGATGCCCTGATCTATGTCTTGGATCGTGGTTTGTTGGTTTCACTCTGATGCACGCCCCCCGGATGAAAACAAACTTGAATGTAGATTCAAGTAGTCAAGGTTCTAACGAAGGTCAGTGCTGACGCTCGGGTCGAGGCTGTCGTGTGTACCGAGGTATGCAGCGACCAAGCCCCCTAGCCCCTCTCTTCAATCAATTCACTGTTTTCACATTCCACAAAATGCTTTGGTCTGCAGGTTTCTGTCCAAAAAATGTTGCCTTGTATGTATTTGCATGTAATATTCGCCTGGGCAAATTGGTATGTAAAAGCCATGTCTCTCCGTGTACTCCGTATGCTATGATTGAAGACGAAAATGACAAAAATGCTGTGCGTGCTTGATTGATACACTCAAGAGCGAAAGTCCAATCCTCCCTTCATTTTCCCCGAGAAGCTGCTGAGGTAAATGCAAAACGCCGTGCACGCTACAGGCTGTCCATAGGTATCTCCGCTGCAGTCTCCACAATCGCATTGAGGGGGTATTCGCCAAAGACAAAACATTGTGCGTACAGAGAAGCAGAACTCAAAGAAAATAGTACAAGACCCGCTTTGAATGTAAACATTTTTTTATTTCCATCCGTCCACCACAAATTGCAAACGAGTTTCAGCCCTGGAATTGAATTGCATGCGTGTGTTTGAGACAGATGTGATGAAAATGTGAGGGAGAACCCCACCATGGCGCGTCGTTCCCAGCCCACCCGCAATTTACAGCAAGCGATGTCATACAGACGTCAGAGGCTTGCTTGTGGATGGGGATGGGCAAAAAGTCGCTCGCCAGAGGAACATTTGAAGCGAAAGCCGAATGAGGCTGTGGGCTTTTTGATCCTACATAATCAAGGAGCTCCAGTGGAGCCCCAGAGTACCGACGCCTCGGTATGAGTGGATGCCGGAAGTGGCTGCTTGGCAGCCTGGGGCGTGTGATTTGTCGTACCAGCGGCGGATTGTCGTGTTCCATCTATTGGATGATGGGAGGATGAAGGCAATTGCACTGCAGGGCCAAGACAAAGGTTCTTCGTTTCTTTCCCGCTGGCACCTCAGCCCACGCCCAAATGGGTTGGCTTTGGTCCGAGTCGGGGTGAGCTTGATCAAAAGCCTCAATTCCGCACCAGGCCTGTGCTGTGTGGGGTGGTGCTGAAATGAATCCCTTGGACCCTAAGAGCTTAGATGATGCCAGATCCAGGATGCAGGGTGCGCTGATCAACCCTGGCTATGATGGAGACTCCGCGATTCAGCGTGCCTGTGCGGGAATGAATCGGGCGTGCTCTCTTATTGGATCATCCAACCGTGGTATCAAGTGCGGGACCGATGCAACCAGTTTGGCTGCACGCCAGTCCAGTAGTGCAGGCAGGTCAAGGGGTTAGGATTTCCCAGGAGAACTCAGTTGTCGTCCAACGCACTGCGATTGAGTCGAGCTGCAGGCCGTTTGTCCTCGTTGCACACATACAGCGGCAAATGGTGGGCGAGTCGCAGCGCCGTTAGTGACTGAGGGCAGCCACACACGTCAATCCTGTGCAGGCTTGCTTGGGTGAAGTGCAGCCGTACAATTTCCAAATGGGGTCAAGCTTTCCAGGGCGGGTCGGCATGGGCGACACACTGGAAAGCGTCTCTCTTGTCGTCGCTGTATGGTTTCGCTGTGGTGTCATGGTGTGGTCCGTGGCCAGTTTGGGTTAATCTTGCCCTTGTCTTTCGGCAGATCGCGATCGACTAGGCGAACCTTATCCGCAGGCTCCCTCCTCCTAGCCGAGCCCCTGGTGGTACTTCCCCAGTCTGCAAAAAAGATGTAGCACGGCAGGGCGCCGATCAAGATCAACGACTGATGCTGAATTGCGTGGCGGCCTCATCATCTCTGTTCCCGATAGTCGAAAAGATGGCCAAGGTCGACGAGGTCGCTGCTGCATCTGGGGCAGCGACCTTGGCGACCTCACCATTGAATCCTTCATCTCCACACGCACGGGCCTGAGCACTTCAGCGGAGGGGTCGTTGACCAGGTAGGTGTAGAGTGGGGCGGCCCAAGAGGGCGGAGGGGTGGTTCTGCCAGAGATGAAGCTGCGTGTTGGAAGGTGCCCTCAAACTTTTGATACCAGTCATGTTTGATTGCCGTGTTGGTCTGTGGTGGTCCGTCCGGTATGGGGTCGTGGTGGATGGCAGCGCGGTGCAGCGCTCCATGCTGTTGGCTCACTTGCCGTATCCCGTCATCCTCGCGCACCTGTCGCAGTAGTAGATGCCAGTCCCCACTCGGATCATGCCGTACATGCTGGCATCATCCGTTGTTGTCATCTCCACGCAGCGAGCGCAGCGGAGACAGCGGATGATCTCTATCGAGGCGATGGGGCGCTCCATGCTTGCTCGTACGGAGCTTGCTGAGACATCAGAGTCTGATGACGAGAAGGAGCCGTACGAGGAGGCTGATGAGGAGCTATCGTAGTGCTTCTTTGAAGGCCGTACCGGAGACACCATCATCGCGACTGCTTGCTGTTGCTGGTTCAAAGAAGGCCTACTGCCTGTTGATTTTGTTCGAAAAGGTCGACACCTGTTGTAGTGCTGGAGCTTGAGAGGTCGATGCCGATGGTCTGCAGCTGTCTGTCGTGGTTGAGCTTCTGAAGACGCGGTGTGCTTCTGGTGGTGAGGTAGAGTTTGTTGTTGTTCGTGCTGGATTGTAGTTTCTCAGAGTTTGGTCGTGAAGGGTGAGAAGGCTAAGTGATAAGTCAGTCAAAGAAGGAAGGGGGCCGTGGGAGGGTCTTATGGATCGAGAAATATGGTGTACATCCGGGCACAGGATGGGAGATCGGCACAGCAGGAACTAGAATGAGGGAGAGAGGGCAGGGGACGAAAGGTACGTACCTTTTTTTCGACGCCAGTCCAGACGCCATCTTGGCGGTGCAGTACGTACCTCACCCAGGTCAGGTACGTACCTCTCACTGCTGCGCGCCCAGCCAGCCCAGCTCACCAGGGCGAGGAGGGGCTGTGCCAGGGTTCTCCTGGCAGTGCGCCATGAGACAATCACATCCCAGACATGGCTTGAGATGCAATTATCGGGTCTACGGCCTGTTCCCTTGTGACAAGGGGGTTTACCTCTGGCAGCGGGGATTATTACTCTGCTCAATCAATCCCGACTGCCTGAGCTTGTGACTGCGCATTGAGGATTTCATCCTCTTCTTTATCTGGCAAACAATCTTACCGAACTGTATCCGTAGGACGGGCGGTGTTCCGCTAAATTTGTGTACGGAGTGCAGGTAAACATGCACATTGAGTTTGCACTGCATTGCATGCTCCGTGCAACTGACTCCATACTCCCTTTCATGCCTCCCTACGGAGTACATACGGAGGTACCATGCGCGCCCATGCCTGCAGCTGCCAGAAGGGGGTTCGTCGCAGTTCTGGCCCCGAACGGACCGTCGCAAAAACGGACATTACATGTGGGTCCTCTCGCTGGCCCAACATTGAGCCCAGCCCGTTGATTCCCACAGTTTCATGGACATTCAGGTACTGCAGCTTGGAGACCACCAGTTCCTCACACAGATTGCCCTCGAAAAGGATGATGCCTGTCTGCACAACACCGCGGCCAGACTCATGTCTTCTTTTTGTGTAGCTTACACAGACGCAGTAGAAATTACCTTTACCTGCTACAGGCGTGCACATGCAAATAAAAATTAAATTCAAAAAATGGGGAAAAGGCTCATTCAAGAGGGCCACGTAAACCTTGGACAACCATCCCACAAGTTTCACGTTCTGACAAGAGTCTGCGTGCGTGTCAGTGACGAAGCTTCTGTGTTACTGTGCTAGAGGGAGGCCGCAGCGCAAGCTCGCAGGCAGCACTTCCAATTGGGTTGCGCAGAACTGGCCCGGAACATCCAATGGCGGATTTTTATTCTACACAGCTGGGCAGATACCTAGGTACTCGATGACTTGGCCCCGAGCGAGGTGCCAATGTGCCGAGACGACCCTAACCTAACGTCTTGTGGTTTTGTAAGCTGACCGAACTATAAGCCGCATGTTCCAGCAGCTGACCAGCGGACATTTGGGAGTCACAGCGCGCGCCCTGGGAGGCTGCTCATTAGTAAACCGTGCAAGTGACTTGCCCAGCAGAGCCCAGACACTGCAGCCTATGCTCGATACAGTAAACCGCAGCAAAGCATGTCCCCTTCTTACTCCGAAAATACCGTTCAAATGTTTGGTGTACAGTTTAACAGATGAGCACGGCCATCCAGTGGCAGCAGTCGAAGCCCACTAGGGGGTTGTCGCTGTGCCATCCAACTACAGTAGAAACCCGCGAAAAATTAGACCACTCTACCTGGCTGACGCTTGGGGCTTTCCACCACCACCACTCCCCCCCTCCCCACCTTCCCCCATCCGGTCCATCCAATCTGGGTGATGCGGCGGCCAAAGTAACAGTAACACGCCGAGTCTCCTCCCTATCCCCGTGGAAATTGCGGTCCTGGCCCCGGGGGGAAGTGGTCGATTGTGCATCGCTACAAACATAGTGCTCCCCTATTCTCCGAATTTGCGGGCGACAGCGGAGGTCGCAGCTTGAATCTTGTCCCGTCAGGGGCACCTTGGGGCCCCCCCCCCAACCAGGGCGGCGGGCCAGAACGGGTGACGGGCCAGACGGGCCAGCCGCTCGGCGGAGCGCTCTTTGTTGTCGGGCTGGCAGTGCTAGGTGTGCTGGGGGCGTGGGCGTGGGCGTGCGGTGCTGGTGGCCTGATGGTGGTGGGCAGCAGCAGCCCACAGTAATCCGCAGAATCCGTGAATGGGAAGAGAGCGAGAAAAGGTTGCTGACATTGAACTGAGAGCAGCCGGCCGCCAGAGAGGTCGTGAAACGGTCTGGACTAGACGGTCGAGTCGAGAAGTCCAGACTCAGATCCGCTCCCCAATCTTAGATCCACGGGCCCCTTTTCAGGCTGCACCTTCTGCAAAGCTGCTGCAAGCTGCTGGGTCTCAGAGGCAAAGCCGTGGAGCAGCCAGCAGTTCCAGCTCCCAAACGGTCCACGGGCTCTCCTGTGCAGGCCTGGCAGCCTGGCAGGTTCTAGCATTCTCAGAGGAGCCACGAGGGCCTGGGTCTTGTGTTGAAAGGAGTCCGCTGCCGTCTGGGCACTAGAGTCTCCAGCTTCGCGACTCCTCACCTGCATCAATTGATGCGAGCCTACCTAACCGTACCAGCCTGGTCCATTCTTGCATACGAGTATCCGTATTCTCCGTACCCAGGTACGCAGTGGTGGCTGCCCTTACGATTATTATTAAACTGTGTACAATACGGTGCCTAGGTATTATTGCTCGGCTGGCTGCTTATCTGGCCTGGATGCAGGCGCCACCAGTGGGCCCAGCTGTTACTGCCTCCTGAGCGGCTGGGCCGTTGGATTAGGGGGTTTTTGGACACTTTGGTTATTTGAGCAGCCAAGGGCGCAGAGACCGTTTCAAGCGGCTCGTCGAAACTCGATATTAAGATGCAGATGCGGGTACAGCAGGTTAAAGAAGCATAGGAGGTTGAGCCGTGTCCCCGTCAATCCGGCCGGCTCGGATCATCGAGATCTCAGCCTCGCGCCAATCCGGGCGCGGCACGTAAGCCACGTTGGCGAGGACGCGTCGTTGAGCCAACGCTCGTGAATGGCGAAATTAGCCTCCTTCTCTGTTGACTGGTGAGGGAATGGAAGGAAGGGTGCGAAAGTTCCTGATGGGTGACGCATCTGTGCATCTCGATGATGAGCGCCGGGAGATGACAACAAACAAACCAGATAGCAAGCGTCATCTGTCGCACCAGTTGACGGCGGGTGTAGGAGTTGCCGTCGTCCAATCGAGCATGAGGTCAAGGGGTGATTTTCACCAAAGCTCGCCACTGCAGAAGGGCCCAGAGCTGCCAGAGCTGCCAGAGTGGCAGATTGGCAGCACTCCTGTACGGAGTACTGACATCAGCCACAGCCAGTATTGTGGGCGGGCAGCCAGGGCAGCCAGGGCAGCCACGCAGTCAGCATGTGGGTGATCCAGAGGTGGACTCAAGCTCCTGTTTTCTTCCAAGAACCTGGTGGTTTGTGTGCTTCTCTGTGTGAAGATCACCTGGAGGATCACCAGCTACGATCGATTCCCTACATACGAAATTGTGGATTTGTGATTTCCATATTGATTGATCATCACGATGGCCATGAGAAGCAGCCTCTCGGCCGAATGAGCTGATGGTCTGTTTATAAGAACAGATTCATCAACTGGCCAGGGTACGGAGGCTTGATCAGGTTCAAAGCCGTGGCTGTCAGTCAGGCAGTCAGGCAGGCAGGTAGGTACTTACCTAGGTAGGTAGTCAGTCGGATCTCATGCTCCGTGCCGTCCGGCTAATAATCCGATGTGCAGCATGAATGCCTGGGCAAATCTCCCCGGCGACGGTAGAATGCCTCCGGCGGGTGGCAAACACGTTGTTCAAGATCGTGAGTTTCGTGATGCATCAGGTTGTGGCCGGCGTGACAAAGGCGCGTCGCTCGCGAGCTGATGTCGTGTTGCACAGTGGTTGGGCTGCAACCCACGACATACCACACATCCTGCAGTGCACACCAAAGACAACCTTCGATACAAGAATATTCTGGCTTGACAGCCGCCGGTCATGCGCGACGGCAAATTTTACATGTGCTATATAACAATGCAGGCGTGGGTGATATGTGGTGGATGCTGTGTTTGCGAGCTAAGAATTGGCATGGCGAAAAATTGGTACGCGGAAGATTCTTTTGGCAGATCCGTTGCAGAAGGCACGATGCTGCCAAATGCTCTTGCCTCCACCATCAATGCCCGCCCAACTGCTCTGCGGCTCCTGCTTGGCCAGTGGCGGCCTGTGGATCCACCCCGTTGGGCATGTGGGCAAGGATCTACACAACTATGGTCTACACTATTCCGCCAAGTGCAGTAGGCTGCGGGTTGGTGGTGGTGAAGATGGAGTCACAGCGTGGAGCCGAGGAGCCTGGAGGAGGAAAGAGGGGAGACAGGCTAGTGAGGTTCACGTTGATGTCAACATCGTCAGTTCCCAAACTGCCTGACTGCCCATAATTTTCTTGGCCGGCAAGTTCCCCAGTCCGAATCTGGTCGCGAATCTGCCCAACGCCCCGCGAGTGGCCACGATCACGGCCAACAATCCGTTGATGTCAGACAGTCAGACAGTCAGGTCTCGAAACCCACCAAGCCTTACGCGCCAAACGCGTTTCTTGGCACTTGAGCACTTCACGCCCCTTTAGAGTGCTCTCTCTCTGGCAGTTTGGTTTGCCTGGCAGTCTGATCTCTCGTTGAGCTTGTCACTGTTTAGCGACCACAATGCCAACCTGGGATTTCGCCTTGTTCGATACGCCTGTGAGAATCAGATCCCTTTCCCACAGTCATCCATCACGAACAGGTCGCACAGCACAAAGACGCGTTACCGGCCATCACGAGCCCGACCACCTGGGCAGGAGCTGGGCAGTAGCCGCCCAAGTAGCGCGTCGCGGATGGACGCCGGGTATTTCTTTTGTTTATTAATTACCAAGACCAGGTCCACAAGTTGTCGAGTCTAATTTAATCGGGATCGACTGCTGGGATTAGCTTGCTCTGTGGCTCCTGTGGCGGTGCTACACTTGCTGCCTCGCTCACTCAAAATCTCGATATCAAAAGTAACCGACAACATGCCAACCTGCCAACCGTCACGTACGGACCCGTACCAGTAAGTAAGTAAGCTGGAAGATCGATACGGCGGGTCGGACGAAGGCTCTTTCAGCCTCACCTGCCATCCCGACCTCCTTCGGATCCAGGAAACATGGTGGAATCGCGGCGGCGCCCGGCACCTCGGCACCTCCCTCCCAGGACGCCACCCGAATTAACCACCTGAGCACACTCATCATCTACATTGTAGTGTCCGAGTTTCTGACAATCGCCGCTTGCTAGTGGCATTGAAACAGGCAGATCTTCGAGCAACAGCATGTTCGGCCAGTTACCGATCGGCCTACCGAGCCCGTGTCGGCCCATCTTCATTTGTGTGGAACCGCACAGACTCGATGCACCATCGCAGCGTGGTTGGCACCCAGCTGGGCGGTAGCAGCAGTTGATTTGCATCTGCACTGCAAAACACCCGCCTAGCCTAACAGCCTAGCGGCTTTATTGCGGGAGCGAGATCTCGATGCCCCTCTCGGAGCCGATCCCTGGTGAATTCGTCCCGGAGCTGGTCTCCGTCCTGACGAGTCCATCGTGCATTCTCTCGGACGATGTTGTCCATGGAAAGACCCGACAACCCGCCGATCGCAAACCCCGATGGTGTTTCTTGTCCCGACTTTGGACGAGTATTTTGATGCCTCCGGGTCCGAGGGGGCTTCTTTAGCCCCGATGGGCCGATGGGACTTGTCCTAGCATTCACCCACCCTCCACCCTCTCTCGTTTCGATGCAAGGGCCCTGTTCGTCGCAAACATGATATTGCATATACCGCACAGCATTGTTTACTCGCTCTTTTACCTCTCCATTTTTCGAAACATCCATGGGTTGGGCTTGTGGCTGAGTTGAGAACTCCTGCAGATAGATGCCACGGATAAGCTGCTGAGCTTGGCAAACCCTATTTGGCGTGTTTACTGCACTGCGCCGGGACAAGTCAAGAGCTGCAGCGCATGGCTCATGGTTCGCTCAGCCCTGCGGTCCGCTTATTATGGTTTGGGGAACCGACCTGGATCATGCCCGCCAAAACGTCTTTTTTGGACCCCTAAAATCCTGCCCGTGGGCACCTGGTGTCGCCAAATTCAACCGGACTTGTTGAGTCATTCCAGATGTGCAGATGTCCTGTACACACCAGGATTGTTTTGAAGCCGCCAGCTCTTTAGGCAAAACATTGATCTTCAAAGCTTGATGGGTTATTTCAGGACATGGCCCTCCCCTTCTGTGGGGCTCCCCACGGCCAGGGCGGGGGACGATGAACCAAACATCAACACGAAACCTCTCGTCAACATAGCGCCGGGACGGGCTTCCTCAAGTGCTCCGACCCCCGAACGGGTCTGCGAGATACCAACTCGCGAGTCTCGTTTGGTCCGCCCGGATTTGGTCTAGGCCACCACTATTTCCAGCCTTCTGGTGCATTCACTTCCCCTGGTCTGCCTGCGTGCAACGACCCCTTGGCACCACCACGGGGTATGCCCTGGCGCCTGCAAAGGCAGTAAGTCTGGTTGAGACTCCACGCCGCATCAAACCTCTCTCTGTTGGAAACATCAACCAACATCCAGATGCTGCGGCTGATAACGCCCCTGTTCAAACGCGATCCATAAGCGCGCGTCTCCCCAGTCGGTGCCACAAATAGAGCTCCAGCCGCGTGGAATGCAACGTTGGCACATGAGAAGCGCATCAGCTCTTGGGGGGGTTGGGACATCTACGGAGTATTGCAGTAACCACCTGCAAAGTGTTGGCGACTACACTGTACTCCATAATCGCGATGTGTCTCAGGACTTCTGGGTCAAAAGCTGGACCGTTTCCACAAGTGCATATGTTGCGTTTTTGCCCGGGATTGGTTCACATACGGTCCGTTCCCGTCCCTAAAGGCCGCGCCAGCCGTCGCAGCACAGCAGACGAGACAAAGAAGAAGAAGACAGAACGCTCGTCCTGCACCGCCCGCGGGCTTCGTGGCCTGCCTCGCGGTCCGGCATGACCTTACCGCTCGCTGACCAGATGAGGCCCTTTTTCTTCTCGTTCTTTGTTGTTTCGTCCGAGCCTCTCCAAATCCTTCTCGCTCCTTCGGAAAGATAAAGCTATCCGTCCGAAGGGGAAGGAGGGGTGGTCCTATGTCTTCCCCGGGACCGTCCTAAAATCTCACTTAACGCTCTTTTGCTTTGGCGCCCTCGGGATGCACGGCGTCAGTGCGCGATATACACAGAGATACAGACAATTCTTACTAAACAAGAAAGGCCGTTGGGGGTTTTGGTCAGACCATTGTGCTCGCCGAGGCTGCCGTTCCAGCGATCGCAGCGGTCGGATTAAACTTTATTTTTGTAGCAGCTCCCAGGAGGCCTGCCCAACCTCATGCAACCAAGCGGAAGTGTCGAGAAATAGATTTTCTTTGTGTGTTGTTTAGGCTTTGCTCGAGCTTTCTTAACAGCTTACCTTGGGCCTTGGCTCGCCTACCTAGGTACATGAATATCTTGACAAGGATGGGGGAAGTTGATATTCAATTAAACGGCCCTCCGTCAAAACCTTAAATCAGATGTTAACTCGGGGGGGTCGGGGGGGGGCGGGGGTGTTGAGGTCCCCTGTTGTGTGCTTGGGATTGACGGATGTGATGGTCCACCCGGAAACAAACAGAGGATGTTTGATCATGTGGTTTGCGGGAAACATGGGACTCCGACGAAACATCTGTCGGCCTCCTCGGTGAAGCCGGTCACCCACCCACCCATATCATGTGATCAGGTGATGAGATAGAACTGTTCGTCCGGGCGGATCGCACGGTTGCCTATCTACACTCCCCATCCTAGCATCCCCCCCCCTTTGCCCCACCCGCTTGTTATCTCAGATCTTGTCCGGGAGGCATCAACTGTCCGCATCTGCGTTACGCGAGGCGTCGGTTGCTCCGCGGGAGAGGAAGGGGGGGCGGCAATCACACCGACGGCCAGTATGTTTTCTAAGTTCCCCCACGTTCGTACATAGATGTGACACCGAGTCACCGCACACAGCCAATGCTGCAGATAGGAATATTCGCATTCGCTTTTGGGTCTTCGGAGTATGCGATCGCAAAAAGCCACGTCTGTTGACGAGTTCCCGAGCACACGTGCGACTACATACACAAGATTGCAGCGGATCATGTTCTTGACTTCTAAGGTTTGTTTATGCGGCAGTGCGGCAGTGCTTTCCCAAGGCTGTCACGATGTCAACATGCAGGATCTATGTGCTTGGCGATTTCCCAAAGCACTCAAGTGCTCTGCTCCTATGTAGCACAGCAGGGAGAAATGGCGTGTTGCCGAAATGTAAAATAGCATTGAATTCGTGATGACCAACATAAAAGCCATTAATAAACAACCCCCAAGATTAGGGTAATAAGTTAGAAGTCTGACTTGGGCATAGCTGGTCGTTTCGCCAAGCTCCTCTTGTTCTCGAGCTTCCTTCTAAAGTTCCCCCCATGGTTCGAGTTATGCTTCTCGGGGAAATGGAAGGTTTTTGTGTGCCGAGCTTGCAGGAAATGTTATTGACATGGCTCTAGATATTTGGAAGAGTGGAGATGGCTTTTGTTTTTTGTTTTGAATATTGAACCTCGAAAACCTTTATCGTTTGCATCCTGCTGACGAGCGAGCCTTCATGACAGACAGGATCGCTTCTCCTATCGCGTCGGCTCGGGAACGGTCTTGGTGGTCTGGTCCCATGCACCCAGGGTCCATATCGATAAGATCTGGCAGCTGATAAAAATAGTTTCATGTTGATTGTGCGAAATAACACAATATTCCCCGATCCCATAAATAATTTCGTGGCTGCGGGTCTAACACGCAACGTCGCCCCCACATTTTCTATCTTCACTCGTTGATGTAGTAAGTACTACTCCGTACATACTCATTACTACGTCTTAGCTTTTTGAGCCCTGTAACCACCGGGACAGCCAATCTGCTCCAGGTGCGTGAATTAACCCAACAGGAAGCTCCACGGCCTGGAAGCAAGCAAGATGTGGAATCAAGTCATGGAGGCGGGGGCCCAGAGGGGCTCCGTGCGGCTCAATAGTGCAAGTGCACATTGATTTGAGGCATTTTCGTCCTCGCTACCGAGCGAGTCAAGGACCGGGTTGTCTTGGGGGGGGGGCTCTGGCCGATTGAGAGGATGACTGAATGACTGTCCCAGTTGACTAAAACCTTGGTTGGAAGTCACTATGGATTCATCAATTCCCGTATTGCTTGCTTGCTGTGTGCGTCTCACGAGGTGCTTTTTTCTACAGTACATACATAACAGCTCAAGCGGTATGCTACAAGTGGTGTGCCGGTTTGGGACTTTCATCTCCGGTGGGTGATTTGCAAATAGCCAGATACTCTACAAATGGGTGTATTCAAAGCCTGCTGCCTCTCCCCCCCAACCCCCCAAACCCACTGCTGTCATATGTGAGCGTTGTACGAGAACACACCTCGTATCAACTTGTAAATCCGATGATAAGTGACATTTTTCCATGTGAGACGGGTGCAAAAGTCGGATCGGTTGAATTAGCGTCATGAGACTTCACGCGGTTTAGAAGGGATGCCATGGTTGTTAGTTACACGCTTGGCTGAGATTGGCCATGATCAATAAGGTCCACGAGCAGGCATTTCATTCCGTAAAGGCTCAGTCAGGCTAACTTAGATGGACCCAGGCGAATAATGAGACTATAGCTTGTGCCATGGAACCGAGGATTCGGTGACGGAAGGACACTCCGCGTTCCCCTGGGGGGGAGGGGGCGAAGTTCGCTTTTAGTCTCATTACGAGGCGCCTCTCTTGTCTTTGTACCCCATGCAGCCTTCTCTTAGCCTGCTCTTGACTGCATGGTACGATTGGGCGACGTGATAGGCCAGGCGAGGCATGCATGCAGTTGCTTCATACCGAATCTTATACCACTGCGTTCAAGTTGTGCTCGAATGTGTTTATTTCTCTGACCAGTTTGTGAACGTCATGGTTGACGAAGTGGGTTGTGAACGGTTGTCGTCATCGTCAATCGAGTAGAGCTCGTTGAGCCTCCTCGTCAACAGTGCTTGAGTTTGCTGTATTGATGTGGGTGTAGAGCATCGATACCTAGGTATAGATGATCGTGTCAGCTTCAGTCGTGCTCGGGGTACTTAGCGCACAGAGTGGCCGCGATACGTGTGTATCTACAATATTTATACTAGCATAGACTGGCGTCAATTTTTCTTGGCCATATTAACAAGGTCAAGTGAAACTCAGTGTCTAAAGTTTGTTCAGACAGATACAAAATAGATGTAGTCTTGGAGGGATTTATTTTGTTTTCTTAATTCTGTTTGAATCAATTGCAGTTCAATGCTCAAGTGTGCCGCGAAACTTTACTACATCAGAACCCAATTGAGCACAGTAACACATCATATCCTAATCAAGCCATGAATGGAATCTATTTACGGGTCTCAGGCCTCAATAATTCATTAAAGCATCTTCCATCAAGTCATAACCAGCTGCAACTCCACACCCTTGAGAATTTCCCACCCCCCCCCCCTTCTTAAAAGGGGCCCCGTGTTAGCAAAGAGATTCCAACGACTACTTCTTCTTCGGTGGTTTCATCCCAGACAAATATTGCAGCACCGAATTGGGCCTACGAGGACGCCTAACCTGCCGTGACTCGTCCTGAGCATGGGACGACTCGGCTTGCCCACGGGACGACTCGGCCTGCGCCAACTAGCCAGCAGGGTACAAAGACGTCTCTACAGCCTCGCCGACTCGATTTCCCACGCGTGCCAGCTCCCACGCGTCTTCAGTCCGCTTGTCCTCAGCCGCCTGCTCCTCAGCCCTCTTCTTGGCCGCGACGAACGCATCCCAGCGTGCCGAGTACCGCTGCAATTCCTCAACAAGCACCCAGTACGAGTTGTTGTAGGGCCCTTGCTCAGCCGCCAGCCTGTGGCGCTCGAGCGCCGCGTCCATGTCGGCCTGGATCCTCTGCACCGTCGCGCCGTCCAGCCCGCCGGCGTACTCCCACTGGTCGAGCTTGGTGGTGAAGTCTGCGCAGACCAGGGAGGCGGCCCACATCCGCTCGTTGTTTGGCCCGTACGTGTTGTCGCACGAGGGGCAGAAGGGGTCCAGCTGCTCCGAGTCGCCGTCGATGTCGGCTACCCAGGCTGGCTGCGGGCACACGTTGCGCTCGTCCCAGCGGCCTTGGTGTCGGTTTGCTCTGTTGGTTGCCTCGCACGGCTCGAATTTGATGTGGTTGGTCCAGTTGTCGCCTTCTGGGTAACGCTTGTCGGGATGCTTGCAAAATGGATGCGCCTTGTATCTATTTTGTGTGAGGTGGTTGTAGTTAATATAGTGGTAGAATCTGATGGATGTATACATAGGTATATCACTCGCAGAGTCAAAGAAAGGAAGTTACATATGTTTCAGGCATATCATGCTTGCTTACATCCGGATACACATGATTGTACGCAAATGTTTGAGTATGTGCTTGTTTCCAGCGTCCACTGTAAGAAGTCTTTATTCGATTACATGTTGATCCACGACCTGCAGTTTTGTAGGAACCCATAAATTGCATGAATTCTGTTGCAGGCCTGTCAAATTTATAATAAGACGGGGAGACATGCCAGAAGTAGGGAGTAATTCACTGGAAATAATGACATTGCAATGCATTTGATCTTTGGTGGCTCATAACTTCAAGTAACTCGAAGTTAGTAGAGATTGTACTGACTTGAAACATCGAGTGATGTGTTGGTTGTATACGCAATCCTCTCATCATAAGATGGAAACAATTGCATTCCATTCAGTTCCTCGCCTCTAACACATATCCTCGTTTATCAAAGGACGAGGTTGACCGACGGGCCCAACTCGCTAATCTCAGGACTTTCAGCTCACATTTGCACTCAGGGTAATCATACTTCTCGACGGCTTTATCGGTGAGGCGCTGTTGTTACAGTGAAACCGTGTCTACTTAATGGGTTGTTTTGGTGAACGTCAGGCAACGTCTATTTGCACTGTTCAGGTATTCTCGAAAGCACTTAACATAGTTATTTGTGTGGTCATAGGCTGACTCATTCCATCCACAGCTCATTACAGCCTTTTACAACCTCTTCACCAATGGGTCAGTAAATTATACGCCTGTGCATACGTCCTTCACTGAACACGGTCTTCGTTGACCACTGTATCAGAGAATCATCTGCACAATCAATCATCATAGCCTTCGTCCAATAGTCACCCAGTAGACTGAAAGGGAGTCGACGGATCATTTTGGTGTATTACTGTGGATGACATATTGATATTACTATTACCTAGGTATATTATTCTTCATTATGCAACATGGCCTCTGACATGGCCAACACAATTATATTCGCAGACGTCAAAGTCAACACCAGGTAGGAAAGGCCACCTTGTCCCGCCGGCATACATCCACAGCAGCATCCCGTATCGAGTAGTCAATCAGCTTCCCCTTCCCAGGCCACAAAGCCTGAGCAAAGTCAAAGGCAGCCGGCAAGCTGGAGAAGCCCCCAAAGGTGGACCGAACCATGACATCGTTGAGGAGACCCTGCTTGTTAAAAGTAAAGTCGCCCCCAGGCGAGACCTCCCCCGACACCCGGTTCGTCACCGACGCGTACTCCTTCCGCGCGACGTCCAAGCCCACGCCCAGCTGGTTGGCGATGGCTTTCACCGAGCACCTCGCGTTTGCGGGGTTGGCCAGGAACCTGTTGGCGGCGAACATGGAGGCGATGAAGCGGGTCAGCAGGGCGGATTTGGCCCTGTCGGAGAGGGAGGACTCGCGGATGGTGAAGGCGGACGAGGTGACGGGGGCGATGTAGTCTGAGACGCGGGCCAGGATGTTTGGTGCTTGTCCTGCGGGTAGGGACTGGCTCTGGACTGTGAGTGGGTAGGTCAAGATGGTGGCATACACGGGGCTGCCATCGGGGAGGGTGCCGTTGAGTAGATTGGCGTAGCGAGTGCTGGTGCCACCGACGGTCTGGAGGGTGGGGGGGGGGTGCTCTGATGTTAGCAGCGGGGTCCCTCTGCGACAATAAGGTTGGCATGATGTGGACTGACTGTGAATGTGTAGTCCCCTTTGGCAAGTGTCAAGCCAGCCTTTGCTAGGACGTATTGCAACAGGAAAGAGTAACCACTCAGCGGTGAGTCGACAATGATGGATTTGCCTCTGAGCTGAGTTAGGCATGTGATAGACGGCACCGAGGCGATCACAAGGTCTGGGCCCTGGTCTAGTTGCCCAAGGACTGTAACCTTTTGGTTTTGGTTGAACCGATAGTTTAGGGCATTATCCACGGTGGCAGTGAGGATGTCGTACTGCCCACTCAAGATGGAGTTAAAAGCATCTGTGCTGCTGGCGACCTGGTTGAAAGTGACATTCAGGCCGTTGGCGGTGAAAAATCCAAGTTGATTCGCAACCGAATAAGTTGCCGTTGGAAGACTGATATCTCAATTAATGCCCGTAATATCATTTTCCTTGAGGTGAAGGAAAGAGTGAAAGGCCGCTCGGGGACATACAAAGCTCCGTACTGCACATTTTGCAGCGCAGCAACTGACGTCGCGAGAACCAGAACGGGCGTAGCGGAAAGCCTCATGGTCGCAAACAAAATGTGTCTCCGGGCAAAAGTAGGTTTTTTTTTTACAAAGGACGAACTACTTGAGTTTGCCGGTGAAGAACGGAATTCTCTCAAGTGATGCAAATCATGAACAGATCTGGCCCAACACCCTTTATTATGAGGGCTATGCATGCAGGTTACTGAGGCCGCGGCATCAAACATACAGGGGGGGGAGGTTGGGGGGCCAAGACGATGTTACCCAACTTTGAATGCGGAGTCAACTAGCTGCCCAGATAGTTTCCTAGAGAAATGAGAGTAGCAAAGTAGACCGACCGCACGTGCGACTGGACCGATAAGGCACATAGTCTACTTAAGAAGGTCTTTGAAAGTAAACCCGCGGTAGATGAAAATGACCGAGGTTGAATTGAAAGTACCTATTGCCATTGGGAACACCGTCTGATGTCAAAATCCGTCTAAGCATTTCTTCTACCGGGAATATGGAGCTCTAGAGTACGCAGGATGCCCGAATGCATCCTCCCCAGTTGTACCGAATCCTTTTATTTCGACATCAGCTTTCATGGGCCTCAAGTTGCAACCAACAGACGGGAAAATCACCGATATGCTGGAAGGATTTCGGCCCCTGTCAAGCCTTCCTCGATCAAGATTTGTGCATGCCCCAGGGTGTGTGTGCTCCACCACAAATTCAATTTTCCCTCGACCATGACTGTTAAGTGAACCCGCTCTTGACGCGATTTAATCGAAGCTCACAATACAGTTTCACTCGAAGTGATGTCTATCTAATATGATGCTTGGCTCGTGCGCATCTGCTGTGCGTGGAAGCCAAGCACAGCAAAGTGGAGAGATAATCGTAGATCTCAGCTATCGCAGAAGTGCAGTGCTTCGCCCCGTGGGCAAATCCCACAGTAGCAGGGCGGGCCGGCCCCTGATCCTTACCCCACCCGCTAGAATGCTTAATCTCCAGGGATGGCAGATATATCATATCATTCACCAACAACAAACTATCCTAAGAGGATGCTACAGTGTAGACCCGGCGATTTGGGAGCGGATGCTGCACAGGCGTCATGCCCAATAACAGGGGCGTTGAAACCATGAGTCAAACCTTAGAGATCGAACACAGCCTTTTTTGGAGGTTAATGTGTATCTGGTGATGAGGTCCGTCTATGTGAAGGGGGAAGGGAGGTAGCTGAGCGGTGGAAGAATTTCCGCGTGTTATTAGGGCCACGTGGGGGTTCAACGTTGGTACAAGGGGGGCATGATGAGGGCTTCCCAGCCCCCCTGGCATACTTTGCGATAGGTCATTCGAGTGCCTACTCTGTGGTGTGCTTGGTTTTCTCGCCGTTGATCTTCAAACACAGCCAAAGGCTTGAAATGATTGTACCCCTGGTTTGAACCTTAGTAATGCTTTAGTCCTCTTGGCGCCACCTCCTTCAAAGTGTTATTTATCTCGGGAGATATGGTTCAAAATATCGTAAAGCATCATGAGTTAACTCACCCGGGCACAGTAGTGAGCTCCCCAGGGTCACTCACTACCTAGGTATCCAGCAAGTTTCACCGTCTGCCGACTTCCTTCAGGATGCAGGGGCTATCTGCACCTCGTAGTCGGTGGCTGATGGATTCGTCTAAAAGCTCGTTTAGAGTGAACTCTGAAATGTGGCCCCTGTACGGACTACTCGGAGTGTATTATTATGTACCAACAGTCGGGCACCCAGGCCCTCCTCAAGTCTAGAGACCAGGCCCTGCCCAGATGATCAACACCCATATTAACCGCTGGTCCCGCAACAGGTTTCCAAGATGATCACTTGCAGTCGTAGATGCTGGCTTGGCTCATACAACTGTTTGACATTCATGCCACTCTTTTTCAGAATGAAGCGTGATGCCATTGACGACGGTGTGCCAAATCCACGCGGTGGGATCAATGCCAAACTTTCCATTGCGTTTGCCTGCCTCTCGTTCGTCCTGGTCGCACTCAGGCTTCTCGTGAGGTGTCTAGTCAACAAACTGGCTGGACAAGATGACTACCTGATCGTCGGCTCACTAGTAAGTGTTAAAACGTTTGACGATCCTCCGATCCATCCACCGCACAGACGCTGACCCCGATTCTTTAGATAATGGCAATCGGCTTGGCGGTGACTTACAATAAAGGTATGTCTGTGTATCAATATGTGCCATGACTTTTGCAATGGCATGCTACGAACCCCACTCCATCCACTCTTGGCACATATCTGACAGCTATACAGAGGCGGAAAATGGATTCGGCCTCCACACCGAGCAAGTCGATTACCCACACAAGGTCGAAGCCTTCAAGGCAAGTCATTTACATTGACTTTGGTGGAGTTGGCACTCTGGGATGGTCCCGGATGGAGCTGACCGGCTTAGTGGTTCTTCGCAGCCCAAATCATATACAAGGTCGCCACTTGTCTGACCAAATTGTCCATCCTCTCCCTCTACCTTCGGATATTTCCAAATCAGAGCCTCCGGATCTCTACATGGGTCACCGGCGCCATCGTTATTGCATACACCCTAGCAGCTTGCCTCGTCACAGTCTTCGGTTGTCATCCAATATCTAAAGCCTGGGACAAGAAGGCAGAAGGGAAATGTGTAGATATAATCCAGATTTGGTATTGTACGTCGGTCCCATTCCCCTCTTACTCAAGTACGGTGACGCACTTGCTGACAAGCTGGCGTTGCCAGCTAATTCCATCATGATCATCCTAACAGATGTCATGATCATCTTGCTCCCGTTGAATCAAATCCGTCGTCTCCAACTGCCGCTTTTTCGAAAAATACTACTCTCGGGCGTTTTTAGTCTTGGTATATTCGTCATTGCGTGTACCATCGTCCGCATGACCACGGTTTCACCCACCACCACATCTCGAGATCAGATATGTAAGTATTCAATGTTCACAGCTGCTTGCCGCTCCTCACGCGCCGAATACTTACCTGATACATCGATGTGCCAGACTATCAAGCAACTTCCAACAGTTGGACTTTTCTCGAAGTGAATGTTGGTATAATATGTGCTTGTAAGTCACGAAGTTCTATTTGTTCGTCCACCCGAGCAGTCGATTTGAAACATAACATGCCCGCACCCGCAGCAGCTGGATAGCGGTTTCATCTCATCACATGCTTCCATATATAACACAGATATTGAGGGCTGACTTTCACCGACGTCCAGGTCTCCCTGTCATTAGAATACCCTTCAGGAAACTATTATCCCCTTTTCGGACCAACAGGACCACGGCCACGGGAAGCCGAAGCCATACGAATGATCACCAACTGAGAACCATCGGCAATGTGTCGTCTAGAGGGACAACGGGGAACATGAGGCACGATGATGACAGTTATGAAGATCTTATTGTGCAAGCTACTGTGTCGAAAAAGCTTGAAAAATTCAACTCTGTATAACAGTCTAAGATCCGGTACTGTACATACTACGTAGGACTAATGTCTGGCAAGATACAATCTGTTTTCTCTCTTACTCCAGCTAGGCCCGTGTATTCCGAGCACACACAGATAATTACATACATCAAATGTTACCAGCTGTCTGACTTTGGCTCTTAAGTGCTGTGTCTGGAGTGTTTTGCTCTGACATGGTATTATGGTTTCCATCAGAGTGAAATGTTATGTGAAGAGCTGGATGAGGCTTGGTATTAGTTAAGTAACTACACTCACCCCATATGCCTCTTTCACACTGCAGATGACTGCAAACAGGTTTATAACACTTGACTGTTCACCGACCCAACCCGCGCACAAAATTGAATATGATTGGCAATTCTCGTTTACTTTGAGAGGCCAGTGCAGACTTCAGGATTCTAAAGTTGGCAGACAGGACTGAACCTTCTCAACACCACACCTTCACGATGGCCAAGATGAAATACACCAAATTACTTCCCAAATGGGTCAGAAATACCCACAAGAAGCAAGATCCAACCCCCCAAGAGTCAAGCATCACCAACAGGAAACACCAAATCGCCGACTCAAACCCCGACAGACATCCCGAAGCCATCTCGCACACACCCAACACAAGCAAAGGCATACTAGAACTCGATCCACCCCGACTCAAACCTGACTCTACGATGCCATTCAGCAACGACACACAAGATTCATTCGACCAGGCAATCACCGCCTCTTCCTTCGACACGCCAGACAGCACCCCCCTGCTGAGCCCCTACTCCCCCAGCTCACCCCCAGGATCAATGAGGCACGCCCTCGGGGGCAGAGACATCGTCCCAGACGAGGCACAGGACCCAAGACAAGCCCTCCTCCACAGCCACCCACCACCACCACCACCCTTACACGTGATCATCATCGGCGGCGGCCCCACCGGCCTAGTCCTAGCCCACGCCCTGCACGAAGCAGGCATAAGCTACACCCTCCTGGAGCAACAACCACAACAACATGCCGCCGCGCGCGAGACCGCCATGAGCACCAGCTTCCTCCTCTGGCCCGACACGGCCCGCATCCTCGACCAGCTAGGCCTACTGCACCGCGTGGGGCTCATCTCGACCACCATGCGTGGCCGGTCGTCCACGGGTGTTACTCCGGCCGAGTACGAACATGGCCGTCCCTGCATGCTAGTCGGCCGTGCCGCCCTGCTGCGCGTGCTGTGGGAGACACAGACACTCCCCGGGCGTGCGGCGCGGGTGCGGATGGGCAAGGAGGTGGTGTCGGTCGAGACGCACGATGACACGGGTGTGCGGGTCGGCTGTGGGGACGGGAGCGTCTACCATGGCTCGGTGGTGGTTGGGTGCGATGGGGTGCACGGTGTTGTGCGGCGGAGGGTGTGTGAGCTGCGGGCTGGGAGGAAGAGGGAGGCGAGGCAGAGGAGGAGTTTTGGGCTTCTTGGTCTCGGTGGTGGTGGTGGTGGTGGTGGTGGCGATGGAAAGAAGGTGGATAGGACCATGGAGGCGCGGTATTATGGTCTGGTTGGTACGGGACCGCGGCTGGATGGGCTCGAGGTGGGCGTGTGCTATGAGACCTGGTGTGGTGATGCCATTGGCTCGACCTTCCAGGTTTTTACGGGTGAGGATGAGGTGTAAGTGGTGGCCCCAGGATATAAAAATGCCCTCTCACACTGCTTTCAATGTTGGGAATATAACACGAGACCACGACAAAGTGTTGTAACCCAGCCATATATATCTCACACATGCAAGTATTAACTAATGAATCTACATACAGGCACTTCCTCGTCTACGTCCCGCTTCACAGACCGACATCCAGGCAGACACACTATCCACAAGAGAACGCCAACCGCCTCGCCAACGCCGTGGCCAACCACCCCATCACAGGAACCATCAAATTCAGCGACCTGTGGTCATCACGGCGCTGCGGCAAGATGGTAGACTTCCACGAGGGCCTCGCAGAGAAGTGGTACCACGACCGCATCGTCCTCGCAGGCTCCGCAGCACACAGCACGACGCCCATCCTGAGCCTCGGGGTGAACGCAAGCCTCCAGGGTGTGGCGCAGCTGACCAACGGGCTGCGGCGGCTCCTTCCCACCGTCTCTCAACATCATCCCCCCCAACGTCATCACCACAACGACCTACATGTGCTCCTGCCGTCTTCTGGGAACCATGGTCCGGACACGGCCAGGGTCAAGAGGGTGTTCAGGGCGTACCAGACCGCACGGGAGGACCACGCCCGGACGGTGGCGCTGATCTCGTCCTTTTATGCCCGGGCGGTCGCGCAGAAGGGCTCGCTGTCTAGCGTCTGCGGCTGGGCTGACCCCGGTGGTGTCGCTGGGGATATCAAGATGCTGGATAGGCAGGTTGCGTGGGCGGTCAGGCAGGGGATCACGTTGGACTTTGTGGAGGAGGAGGACTTTAGGGAGGGCAAGTTGAGGTGGGTCAACCCGCGCCGTAGGCCTGGTGGTCCTATCGGGGAGCGGGTAGGTCGGAGTGTGTGGTTGTATCCGGGCATCCCAATGCGTGTCAGTACCTCTGAGTGAGTACCAGCGACTGCCTGGGTGGTCTCAACAACCTTGGGAGTTGGTATGGGTCGCGAGTGCCCGAGGCAGCCCGGAATGTCAGTCAGCTATGACGAGGGACTGCCAGTGATGGAGTGGCAGCTTCTGCGTTAGACTCAGAGTACATCTCTCTTTATTTATAGGGCTCTTTTTGTGAGGGCAGGAACGATGTCATTCCTCGTGTTTGTTGAGAACAGGCAGGGACACCGACCTCAACCTCGTCATGCCGTTGCCGCATGGCGGGTGCCCGAGCAACGGGAAATCTCGTCTGTTTACCCGCTTTCAACACGACAAACTGGTACTCGAGACGAACAGCAGGTCTTAGCAACGCAGCTTCATTCCACAAAACGCCACAGGTCCTGACCTTCGCAGTCATCGATATCAATCTTGGCCTTCTCGAGACTCGGGCATTTTATTCTTCTTTTCTTGTTTTAGTCGGGGTACCAGACCGTCCATCGCAGATATTCCCAGATCTCGGTGTATCCACAGTGGCACCTGCATACCTCCACAGCGTTCACCGAGCATAGAGCCCGGAGACTTGACAGGGATTTTCCAAGATGCGGCCAAGGAAGTGGCTTGATTTTCAGGACATCTTATCGGAGGACGAGGTCTGTCGCCGCAGCTACGGCAGTTGATCTACAGCTAACACTTGTAATCATGCCAGGCGGAAAGAATTGCGAATCAATATGGCCTCTCGCGTGATATTGTCTGGCACTTCCTTGACTTGTGTTCGACGTAGCAGCCAGGACACGAGGGATCAAGACAGTTGACTGATAATCAAATCATATCGATCCTTCAGCATGAATTCCCTAACGCAAACTTACATCCATCTAGACTGGATCAGATTTGGTGGGGAGGCCTTCGTCCACTGTTGCCGGTAGATACCTAGGGTAATCACTATTCGCCATCAGTTGGATTCCGGGCGCTGTCTGACTCGAGAAGAGCAATCTTGCGACAAGAGGAGGGCAACCAGGAGCAAGGTGAGCAAGCCTCCCAGTTCGCCCCGCTCCCTCCGGAGGACCACAGCCTGAGCACGGTGATACAGGCGGAGCGCAAATGTTTGGTCCTGGCGGCTCACACCAGGCACCGGTTCCACCTGGGGTGAGTTACGAGAAATTCCAAGCAGAAAGAAACTTGGCCTATTTCCCGCGCCGCTTACACAGGAACACAGCCGGTTGCCCATGGCAGGCCAGGCTTTGGACCGTCACCCGGCCACATCAGTCAGCACATGCCTGTGTCGAATGGGCATCATCAATTCCCAACTCATGATGGACTGGGCAACTTTGGGCCACCGCCCACCAGCCCTCCGACCCCACAACACCCACCTCGTATGATCTCACCATCTTCAGGTCTACGGCTCCCAAAACCTGTACACGTAGGGTGGCAGGAAGAAAGATCCCCGGCCCAACAAGACGCGAGACCAGCCGGGTCCCCGCCGCCGCAGCAATATCATCACATAGAATTTCGGGTGCCTCAGCCTCCGGAACAAGCATATCAGCCTCAGGGACCAGAATATCACCCTCAACCTCCGAGATCACCATATCACCCTCAGCCTCCGGAACCACCATATCACCCTCATGGATCCCTTCCTCCTCAGGGCTACAACTTGAATTCCTCGTCCAGTCAGGCAAGGCAGAGGGAGGAATCGTCCGACAATTGGACGCAACGGAAGTACACTTAAAGTGGGTTGGTATCACGAATCGAGCAGGGAACATCAAACAGGGTAATTGGCTGGGTTTTTTTTTTCTTGCATGGATAAAAAGCGTTGAAAGCCCGTTCTTTTATACCCTCAGCGTAGTAAAATCAAAGCCCTGTGCTTGTTGTGACACTCAATATCGGACTTGAACCCCGTCCAACGTTTGGTTTCAAGGTTCTCTTTAGATTGTGACTGGCCGTTGCAAGAGGAGGAGAAACTCACGTTCGGGCAGCTTGATGTGATTGTGCGTTGTCTCGGAGTTGGGTGCCCAGGTGGGCAGAGCCTCATACGGTACTTGAGCTGTTCGTATCTAATTGTTATGTTGCCGATCTTGGCACGCACGTGAACCACCTTGATCATAAACTGTGAGACGGCATTGTCCCGGTTGGTGTTGAGACGGAATGCTCTGTCGGGCCGGCCGTAGCCTGTAGGATTCTGTGTCCTGACCCCCGGCCACGATAAAGAGGAAGAAATTGGGGAAGAAATTGGCCTTGAAGTTCAGGTATTGCAACACTAAGAGACCATCAAAGGACCTCGGGACTGATACATATGTCTAGGGTAATTTCATGCGTGGTTAAAGTTCTCACATGTACTAGGAACCACAATGATAGCACAATGATAGCACCCACTTTGGCCTCAAGGTCTTGCCATCCCAAGGCTAAGCTTATAAGCTATGTGCTATCCAGCTCCCAGAGATGCTATTGTGGTGGTTCACGTGTGCACCTCATACTCTCTCCGGAGCTGTGGGCTGTTCTTATAGCGATAGCTTAACGCCGGTACTACTGTTTTGTAATACTAATAGCTATATCTCTTTTATATACCTCTTTCTTACTAGTTAGCTTGTGTGGCTAATCTAGAATATTTTCGAACCTTTGTATAGTCTTTAGGAATTAATACGCTATTATATAAATAGTATATTAAATTTCATTCCGAATTACACCCGTTACCTACTTACTAAGGGTAGTTTGAAGTAAACTATATAATATAAGCTTTTACTCTAGAGTAACGACTAAAGTTTCTTATATCTATATAGATTATCTATTTCGAGGAATGTTAGAGAATACTTATATAATATAAGCTACGAGAAATTATTTATACTTTGCGTAGGTTTAGAAGTAATACCTATATTAGCGTATTTAATAAAATACTTAGTTTTATTCTTTAGTTAGTCCCGGCTTTTCCGCTAAAGATCTTAGGATTATGCTTTAATACCTTAACTAAAATCTTTTTTTAAAAAAAAGATCTATTATATTAGACTCATTAAAGTCTTGTATAAGCAGCACCTCCCTACCTAGGTAACCTAGAGGCCGGCGTAAAATGGTTATAACATTTGAAGCAATGTTCGTGTGCGCACGTTCCACTACTACAGGGTACAGCCACCCAGGGAAAGCCCTAGCACTCCAAGCACGCCGTCAAACATGCGCCCAATTTCTTTTAGACTACCTAGATCACTCAGGTATTAGGTGAAATAAATGTTGGAAGGGGGTTTTTATAAAGTTACCCTTGTGGCGCACTATAACACCGCCCTAGATATCGCTTGCATGACCTTTCCATGATCTGCGCCCAGTAACTTGCAAACCTGTGATGAACACTGACGTCAGTTTTTGCCCGGTTTCAAATGTTGGAAGAACGTCAATGTTGATGGTTCCCGCAGCATTACCTGTTTCTCTTGATTTCAGAAGTCTGGGATTCCGTATTCCTTATAAGTAATTGCCTGACCTTGGACCTCTAGCTGGGTCATTGCTGTTCGCATGTGGGCTTCTGATTTCTTTCTAAACTCATCCTCAACAACACACGGCCACCAGCTTTTAGCATCAGCCCGTAATCAAATATTCATTCACCCAATACTACCCACCTCGAGCATATATTCTCTAAAGCTCAACGCACCCAAAAGAGCCAACATCACAAACCCAAAAACACAACAAGAAAAAATGGTCAGCAGAACAGGCACAGTCCACCCGGGGTCCATCTCGGAGCGGGTGCGCAAGGCAGCCAAGGACATGGAGAACCTGCTAGCAGGCACGCTCTGCAACGAGCCCAAGGACGCAAAGGAGCACATCGAGTACGACTGCGTCATGGTGAACCCGCTGATCCACCCGCACGGCAAGTCGGAACCGATGCACATGAAGTCGGAGCCGACGCTCACCGAGGCCATCGACAGGATGGGCCAGGGCCCCCAGCTGATCAGCTGGAAGATGCACAAGGAGCACCCCGAGCCGGCCATCGCCGAGGTCGACATGATGGGCGTCCAGATCATCTACCGCGTCACCGTCATCAGGTCTGATGGCAGCAGCGGCGCTGGCCTCGACCCCGAGGATATGGAGAAGGTTGAGGCTTGGTGCACGAGTACGTGGAGGCAGCTTGCTGGTGGGGATTGGAAGCTTGTTGCGCAGCTTTTGGTGCCTATATCCTGAGTGTGTGGGAATGATTGGGTTAATAAGGTCATGAGCAAGGTTGGCGGCGATGATGTTATGATTTTTCCAAGTTCAATTTTCCGAAGCTCAGCATAGTTTCTGTAATTCCTGTTACCGAGACCACGATGCCGCTTTTGCGATTAATTATATTAGCGGCGCTACACATGTGCACTAGCAGCCTTCTACGGAGTAGTTCCTGAGTAATACCTAGCTAGGTACCAGGAACGATGGACTGACCGATAACGTGTACTTAAGTAGCTGTATTTACCCATGCTGGCCACATCAAGTCGTTATACTCAAGCTGTAACCATCCACCAAGCAATCTCCGGTGTACTGTGTTACTATTTGCGACATTCTGTATTCCGTGGCCTGATCAACCTGATGGAAGAAAATGTTCAGCTCAACTTAGTTGGATTAATTACTACCTAATTGCCAAACACCTTGTCAGACTCTAGTATTGGATATCGTATACCACGTTACTAAAATGTCCTAAGTTAGCCCTTTGCGTATATAAAGGAGTGCGATAGAATTCATTGCAAACCCATTTAGCAACATATCAATGTAAACCAATGCTAGGTGGGTTCCAAGTATCGTAAAATCCATCCTAACCCCCCTTCTTGCCTCTTATATATAGCCGTCGGTCTCGGCTTATGTCAAGTTCCTTACATTAATTAGTGCGTATTGCTTCGGCTGTATACGGAATACAAACGAAACCACAGCAGTCAACTAGTGTCCAAGCGCGCTTCATCGTCCCCACACTAGTCACCACACCATTGTAGGCTGACATCTTTAGAAGCCGTGACTTAAAATGTAGCTTCCTCGCACTTATTCCATTACTGCTCCTGCTCCTCCAACATGTTTCTATCCTCAAGCAGCCACTCTCAACAACGACCGTACGGAGAAGCACCCTTACAAACGCTCCCAACAACGCCCATATGGAGAAGCTGAAGCCAAGTGGAGTGCGCCGCGACGACACAGGCCCAGTCAAAATGTCTTTCTTTGATGAAGATCCAAACCTGACATGCGACGAAGGAGTGGAGGGGGAGAAAGCCGTAACGTGTAGGCTTCTCCCTTCTGGCGACTGCTGCCAAGGTGGGAACAACGAGCTGTCTGAGGGTGCCAAGACCGCACAAGTTGATGGCCGGACGAGCTCCGGAATCTACACAGGCAATGACCGTGACGCTTGCGGTACATTGCCGAAAAGTAACAAGGACTCGGATAGTACATGCCTCGCGGGCGGTGAACAAGGGATGCCAATTTTTGGTGCCTCCGTGGAGGGTGATAGCAGTGGTGGTGGCGGCGACGGCGGTGGTGACGATGCTTCTATGCAAGATGCCAGGCCAGGGGTGGCAAGCAAACCAAAAAAGCGGGCAGTACGTGCGGAGTGGTACACATTCACGTTCCGAAGGGTGGACTACCATATCCATATAAACTCCTCACTGGGCGAAACCTACCGCAACCTCCCTACGAAGGCAGAGCAGCGGGAATTCGCGATGGAACATGGCGAAGCAGTGCCCCTTACCAGACGCCGGGTGAGGGCGAGTGCTGCACGTTAATTACGCTGTGAGTCTGATGGGATAGATTTCGGTGGCGCGCGGTGAAGCGTAGGTCCCACGATAGCTCATGTTAAGAAGGATGGAGTCGACAATCACCGTGATTGAAGTTAGCACGTATTTTATTACTACCTAGGTATGGTTGCCAGTATGCAGTATTTCAATGTGCGAGGCTCAACCATTATATCCATAAGCCCGTTAATGTGGCCAACTCCGGGCCTATTTGTCTTGGGAGGCTTAGCTATCAGAAAATGCACCTATTACTTGCCCACGGTTCTTAATGATATAATGTAATGGGACACAGGGTTCACGTTTAATGCATGACTTTTTCATCTCATATGGGCAGATTCCACATACGGGATAATGTAGCACGTCTTCCATGTTATGATCGAAACTTCAATGCTGTATGGCAACTGGCTCAAGTGCTCACAAGCAGCAGCACGCTCACTTAGAGCCGCTCTGCGTAGGTCAGAGCAGCACCGTTCTTCCCTCTACATCTTGCAACGGCATCCATTGCAAGATGTCCAATATACCAGTGCGACCCATTCTGTTGTAAAACCCCATCAAGTCAAGTCCAGTCCTCAAACCTCGTCCAAGTGTCCCGGCAGCCACTCATTGAAAGCCTTGATCAAGCTCACGCTAATATCCTCCTCGACATCATCCATGTCCACATCCGAGGAGGTATCAGACTTCGAATTGCCATAAAACCCATCGTGCTTCTTCTCCTCGTCCTTCTGCAGAGTATCAGAAGGGTGTATCACGGCTCGGAGGTCGCCCTTGGCGGCCTGGACGGCAGGGTCGTTCCACTCCCGAGAGAACCACTGGCCCAAGCCCCTGGTGATCTGGTTGTCGTCTTTGAATGCGCAGGTCGCCGTTCTCCGCCCGATTTTGAAGTCGAATTTGGTCTCGAATACGGCGTGTTCGAGCTGTTCGAGGATGTAGGCCCGGTCCGCGCCCCGAGCCACCAATCCGAGCTTGTCAATCCAGTCCAAGCCTCCCCTGGACATGTACTGCAATTTTTTACGGCGAGTTAGCCTTGTTCAGGGGCACTGGGAAGTTTATATAGAGCTTGACAATAGAAAATAATGCGGTGGTGGTGAGACACATGTGTGTTTCCCATGGCCAGTCACATGTGCACGCAAGCACCCGTGGCAGCACGCTGAAAGAGATACCCAGGGACTGCCATTATGACAGCTACTTGGCTGATGCTCAAAGTGTCCTGGAAAAAAAAAATTGTTCCATTTTGCTCACCCGATACGCACTCGCCGGACTGAGGCTGCGATGCCCCTCAACAAATTTACAGCCCTGCTGCGACCGCCCGGTATACATCTCATCAGGCGCGACCGAGAGCTCCTTCTGAGCGCCAGGGCGGGTGGAGAGCGTGATGGCGGCGAGGTGGTTCTGGTTGAAAAAGATCTTTTCCTTTGAGATGGTCAGGTCGCCCTCGACGATGAGGTGCGTGTTGATGCCGTGGTGGCCGTGCTTGTTGAGCCCGTCGGGGACACGGGCGGGGCGTGGGTCCTTGTTGGGGGACTGCCAGGTTGGGATGAGCATGTTGGTTCGGACCCAGGGGTAGCCGGCGTCGAGGACTGCTTGTTCGTGGGCTGCGTAGACGGGGTGCAGGCTCCGACGGACGCAAAAGTGAGGGCGTACTTGACGTACGGCTACGGGCCCCCGGGGCCGACCTCGCTCGCCAGTTCCGGGTTGGGTGCATGTGTTGATGTTTGACATTTTGAATGCCGAGGTAGATTGGTCTCTCCGCTTGGTTGTTTCTGTGAATTGTTTCTTGGAAAAGCGCTTCAATGTTGGCGGTGAGGGTAATTAGAGTGACAACAGTGGCAGCAGTAAGAGCATCCGGGAGAACATATATACCCACGGGTCTCCGTTGCGTCCGAGTAGATGGTGTCTTTCTCATTATGGATTTTCGTGCCTCGTTACTGAGTCCAACGAGTCAAGTGTTGTACAATCTAATTACACTTGACATTAACATCAGAGACCTGTAGACCAGGCAACAAAGACAGACTTATTCAGTTGCTTGACCTCGTCTTCGATGGCAAGCCGTTAATTCAGTTCGAATAAAGATGCACGTAGATCTGTGAGACACATTCAATGTGCCAAATAGTTCAACATACAACAGCGTCTTAGATCGATAGACTGATATCGCAGCCTGATTCGGTCCTTTGACATCACTTAGGCCTTGGAAGTTACGGCTGGCTTCGCCCAGGAGCATTACCGTTGGCCAGATTCCCAGTACTGTTGCCCTGCTTCACCTCCTCCCTCCAGGTAGACCTCTCCTGAGAGGTAACACCAGGGCCTTTGTACTTCGATCCGTACAGCCCACTCGCCCAGCTCGCCCCCTCCTTGGCAGCCTGAGTCGTCGGCGCCGATTGGCCCTTTGTGAATCTTCGTCGGTACCATTTACCGTAGGCAAGCAGGTAATACAACCTAAAACAAAGAAACGCAAACTTGTCGTTCTCCAGATCCTCAGGATATTCCGCCCCGAGGTCGACGGCGGCCGCGATGCCAGACATGACAGCGACCTCGTGGGCATTGACCAGCGTCCACGACGCGGCGAAGCGGGTGTTGTTCTTGGCCTGGAGGAACATCATCCAGGGGATGACGAGGATGTAGTGCGTGTACGAGTGGCATAGCTGGTGCCACCAGTCCTTGCGGATGATCTTGCTCTCGTCGATCTCGCCGTCGGACCAGAGCTTGCCGTCGCGGTCCTTGTTGAGGTAGATTGTCTGGAACACGTGCTGCTCGAAGGGGACGTTCTCGGGAAACTGTGACTGGTAGTTTGTGGTGTCGAAGCACATCTCGAGCTTGGACCTGTCCTTGTCGTACATCTTGATGTAGTACATGGGGCGGAAGCTGGTTTTGGCGTAGTCTAGACGAGGCTGTTGGTCGACGCCACTTGTCTTGGCCACGGCGAGGTCCTCGCGGTAAAAGTTCTCGTAGTGTTTCTTAATGTAGTCGGCGTCATTGTGGGTGATGGTAATGTCGTCGCTAAACTTGGCAGAGCCGAGCACTTGCTTCTCCTTCCAGCTTGCTGTCTTCCCGAGGACCTTCTTTGCCGTATCAGCCAGACAACAGAGCACAATCTCGTCGTATGTCTCCTCAGCAGCGGGAGCGTCAGGATCTCCTCCGTTCGGATTGTGTCCATCAGGCGCAGGCGTCCGCGACTTAAGCTTGACGATAACCCCTTTCTTGCCGCGCTGAACAATTTCCGTCAGCTCGGTCGACAGGCGAACTGTAACGCCGCGAGAGATGAGGTCCTTTTGCCACGTTGAATAGAAATCCGAAAACTTCGGAAAGACGACCATGGGTGGCTGATTGCTGACGACAGAATGTTCATCCGGGTGGTACCACATGCCGTAGGTGGGAGAGGTACATAGCCGCTCGAACATGATGGCCGGCGTCTCGGGTGTGGCATTTCCAGTGCCGAGGAACAAGGCCGTCATCGGCAGGGCCACGATGTTGATGAAGTCCTCGGAGAACATGAACAGCTTGAAGACCATCCTGAGTGGCAGCAGCGCGAATAAGACCTCAAACATGCGCATGATTTTCAGCAGGGTGACCAGGCGCTTGACCTCCTTCTTGTGCTTGAGCATGAGCTGCGTTGGGAAGACGTTGGACCAGAACGTCTCGTCCTTGCCGAAAGAGACCTGCAACTCAACGGGGTCCGCATGGTAACCTTGGCGATGGAACATGGTGAGGGTGTGGTGAAAGATGTAAGATCCCCCCTGGACGCCCTGGTTGCACCATGATGCACCGTAGCGTTCCTTGTCCAGGGGGATGGAGAATGCCTGACCGCCGCAGTAATCGACAGCATCTATGAGTGTCACATTGAACTTGTCACGATGCTGCGAGAGATGGTATGCCGTGGACATGCTACGAGAGAACTAATTTAGCACACACACACACGGTTTGGTGAACTTGACGCACTCACCCAGCTGCACCGGCACCCACGACGAGCACGCGCTTGCGTCCATCCTTGGACGAAGATCCGTTCTGGGCCATGGATTGCGCCGTGTCTCTTTCGATGTCAGGGCCGAGCGAATCCTGTGCCATTGATAGGAATTAATTCAGAGTGGTAGATGTCTTTCTCTGCTGTGAAAAGCAATGGAGTCAGACACCCCTACTCCTAGTATACACATCAACCGAGCCAGACGGGAATGGATTGTTTTTCATTTGATATCACAGGCATGTAGAAATAACTTTCAGGCACTTAGAATAGGTTAGTCCAGTGTTGATTGTTATGTATGACGGGTAGATCCAGCGTTCCCGTTGCTAGTTGAATACGTCATGACCTCGAGCCAAATGGCGTGGCATGGAGATCGGCTGCGAAACACCAGATCGATGCCAGCGATTAGGTTTCAGCGTTAAATGATTTTGGCAGCTCAAGGCAAGAACGATAGCCTTGTAACATATGACAAGAGACGCATCCACTACTGTGTAATAACGCTGTGAAAAGTTGCGAAACTGTTAGGTCGCACAGGAATTCGGAAGACGACGAGCTAGGCCGGGAGAACACCCCCACTAGTGGAACTAGTGACCACACCTAAACTACCCAACTTGACGATGAGGATTAAATAGTTAATTCTTAGTGTTGAGAGGCAATTCGTATATGATTTTGAAGCTCTAAAGGTGCTTAATCTATGTATCTACTTAGTCTGTTGATTTGACGCCTTAATCTCGTTATAACCTTGTCTAGAACTGCCCTTATAACCTGCCCCTTATTTTTAGCACTTAGCTCTCCATTACTAAAGCTATCCTACTCAATATCCTTAACTTAAGGCTATTCTTCAGCCTCTTCTTGTACGTTAGAATCTTCTTTAAGGTCTTCAATATACCCACCCTTACTTAAAATCTTATAAATACTTATAAATCTTTTATTAGGATTAAGTATAGCCCGGCGCTTCTTAGTACCTACTTAAGTAGCTTCTTAAGCTATATACTTAGCGTTTTCTTACTTAAAGAATATAATTCTAGCCTATAATTCATTAAAGGTATTAGTAATATACCTAGCTTGTTATCGCTATATTAAATTGGTGTTTTCAGCTAATTTAAGTATATAATCCCATGTAACCTCGAGATCCTTACTAGTATTTTTAGTCTTATTAAGCTTATCTTTAGCTTTACGCTTTTCTAGATCTAACTTACAATCTAAGTACTTTAACACTTTTTAACAACTTATTAGCTAATAACTAGTATACCTTTAAACCGCCTAAATAGTTATAAGCTTTATAGCTACTCTAGCTTTAACTAAACAACGAAGGAAGTTGATTTTACCTATAGGGGCTAAATTAGTAATAGAATTAAGTTTATTAAGTTCCTTTTAATACGCTTACTTAAAAATATTAAAATACCCATTGTTGCATAGTTATAGCCCGTAAGAAGTATATACTAAGAGAAAACACAAGAATACGTTGCTAAAGAAGCATTCTTCTATAAATTTAGGCTACCTAAAGATAGTTAGTATATAGTACTTAAGTAGTTAATTAGTAGGGATAAAATACTAAGGTATAGCTTTTATAGCTATCTAAAATTAATAAAATTATTTAAAACTCGTTATTCTACTATATTTTATTTATTTAAGGTAAGAAAATATTTTAAATCTATAAAATAGAGATATTGTTATTAGTTTAGCTATTAAGCAATATAATATAGTACTAAGGGTATAACTTCCTAAACTCTTAAAGAAACTATTACGCTTAAAATTCTTTACCTTTAAAGATAATTCCTAGATCTAAATAGTAACTAGTAGCGGTAATAGTGTTAATAATAGTTACTTAGGCCTAGCTACCGCTTATCTTTTTAATAGCCTCTTTCTTCTTAAATATATTAAGTATAAGGTTATTTATACCTATAAATATAGTTAGAAATAAATAAAGTAGACCTTATTTACCTATATAGGGTTTAATTATTACTATATATTTTACCTTAGCCCTTTATAATTCCCTCTTTATTAACGTTAGCTGTTAACTCTAGCTTAACCTAGTTAAATTGCTCCTAATAGTTGAAATACTAGTAGACTACTTTTAGTATAAAGTAGTTAAATCTTGCTGCTTCTTGTAAACAAGATATTTTTGTTTATATAACCTTATATTAGTTTTTAAAAAACTTTATTTAGTACTTTCTAAGGGGCTATTTATTACCTCGTTTTTTTATAATAGCTTTAGCAATTTACTTAACTATTAAAGTAGTTAGCGCGTAGCTTAAAGACTTTTACTTAATAATCTATTTAACTAGTTTATTTTCTTTAGCTATAGATAGTCGTTGGGCGAGCTAAGTAGCTTTAATTCTAGCTATATTACTATTTATCCGCCGGAATAGCGTTGTTTTTAGTATATTATATTTCTCTATAGATTTACTTAAAGTAAGACTATTATTAATAATATTAAATAAAGTATTAGCTATAGTTTCCTCTATATAGTTAGGTATTTTAGTAGTAGGCGATAATTATAGAGTATAGGGCTAGTAATTATAAAGAGAAGTATATATTCTAGAAGAAGGAACTATATTTATAGGTAAGGTTTAAAGTAGGATTAATCCCGTTCCAAGCCCTATAGACCAGTTAATACCTATATAAATTAATTCACCGAGAAGAGCACTATAGAATGCATATAAATTTATAGCGATAGCTTTAAAATTAATTGAGTTGGGTGTAAGTAAAGTAGACGGGTTATATATGTAGCCCTACGTTCCACTGGTAGGGGTGTTCCACTGGTGGGGGGTGGATGGTAACTGACAGCTTAGACGGTCGTTTGGTACGGAAGCAACAAGGCCCTGCCTTGCATTGAACAAACGACTCTACATATTAATCCTCCCCATTGGCTACGCATTAAACATGGTGACCAACGCAAAAATGATCAGGACGGATACGTGGTACTTGTCGCTTTCAAGTGATGCCTTCACCTGTCAGTCTTTGTCCCGGTGCCACCACCGGGAATCCAGTAAGTGTTTTGCAACATGTGGTCGGAAAAGAAGTCAAGTCAAAAATGCAAAAGTTTAGCTTGGTAGGCCGTAAATATCTCGGATACGGGGAATCGAACCCCGAGCTGGTGAGTGAGAGTCACCGATGTTAACCATTACACCATATCCGAATGTACTCATTCGGGAGATGACGATCTGACAGAATTTGCACACTATATTGTCAGTAAAAATTTAGCAGAGCGATGTACGGAGTAGATTGGTAGTGTGCAGGGATTGAAGCGCGTGAAAGTCGCCGAACCGGGCCCGAACAGCGCGGCAGATCGACGGTAGGCTGGGGGTGCTCTGGGAATGCCTGCCGGGGTCTCCAAAAATTTATTCGATTTACTTATTGCTCGGGACATTTTTGGATACGCGCCACGCTTGCCCAACCCTTCCTCAGGTCACATCCCCCAATGAGTTTGTGAAGATGAGGGCCTCAAGAGCCGTGGCCGTCCTCGGTGACGGTCGCCTCCTAAGCTCGAGCCCCGGTGCAAAGCTCCTGAACCTGAGCTGGAGCTGCAGGGCGAGCTCTGATGCGCCGCGACAGTGGCAGCAGCAGCCCCAGCACCATCCCTTCCAGTTCGACGGCGCCAGGAGCTTCAGCCAGTCTCTCAGGAGAGGTGCCGCCCTGAACGCTGCCCAAGAAGCGTACGTTGGTCTGCGACAACATGCTCATCAACATTGGCCTCCATACTAACTGATGTTTCTCGCGAACAGCCTCAAGGCCGCAAAGGAAGCAGCCAACCTGTCCCCCGAAGTCGTCAAGGCGCGCATGAGTCCCGAAGAGACCAAGCGTCTTTCTATGGTTCGAAACATTGGTATTGCAGTAAGAGGGAAATCCCCGAAATCCCCACGGCCTGATGGTCTTCACTACCGGGTCCGGAATTAACATAAACCAGGCACACATCGACAGTGGTAAAACGACATGCACCGAACGAGTCCTCTTCTACACCGGCCGGATCAAGGCCATCCACGAGGTCCGAGGTCGAGACAGCGTCGGCGCAAAGATGGACTCTATGGAACTGGAACGCGAACGAGGAATCACCATCCAATCGGCTGCCACATTTTGCGACTGGGAGAAAAAAGAAAACGGAAAAACGGAAACCTACCACATCAACCTGATCGACACCCCCGGCCACGTCGACTTCACCATCGAGGTCGAGCGTGCCCTGCGCGTCCTCGACGGTGCCGCCATGATTCTCTGCGCCGTCAGTGGCGTGCAGAGTCAGACCATCACCGTCGACAGGCAGATGAAACGGTACAACGTCCCCCGGATTAGCTTCGTCAACAAGATGGACCGTATGGGTGCCAACCCCTTCAAGGCCGTCGAGCAGATCAACTCTAAGCTTAGGATCCCCGCTGCCGCTGTCCAGGTCCCCATCGGCTCCGAGAAGGAATTCGAGGGTGTTGTGGACCTGATCAACATGCGCACTATCCGGAACGACGGCCACCGTGGTGTTCAGCTCAAGATCTCCGACCAGATCCCCGAGGATGTCAAGGAACTCGCCCAGCAGAAGCGCCAGGAGCTCATCGAGAAGCTCGCCGACGTCGACGATGAGATGGCCGAGATGTTCCTGGACGAGAAGGAGCCCACCCCCGAGCAGATCAAGGCCGCCATCCGACGCGCAACCATCGGACTCAAGTTCACGCCTGTCCTGATGGGTACCGCCCTCGGAGACAAGTCTATCCAGCCGATGCTTGACGCCATCTGTGACTACCTCCCGAACCCCTCTGACGTGCAGAACATGGCCCTCGACCGCTCCCAGGGGGAGAAGCCGACCGCCCTGGTCCCGTACAACGCCCTGCCCTTTGTCGGCCTCGCCTTCAAGCTCGAGGAGAACCCCTACGGCCAGCTCACCTACATCCGCGTCTACCAGGGCCAGCTCAAGAAGGGCAGCTACCTGTTCAACTCGCGCACCAACAAGAAGGTCCGCATCCCCCGCATCGTGCGCATGCACTCCAACGACATGGAGGACGTCAGCGAGATCGGCGCCGGCGAGATCTGCGCCGTGTTCGGCGTCGACTGCGCCTCGGGCGACACCTTCACCGACGGCAACCTGCCCTACACCATGAGCTCCATGTACGTTCCCGACGCCGTCATGTCGCTGTCCATCAAGCCCAAGCGCAGCAGCGACGCCGACCCCTTCTCCAAGGCCATGAACCGCTTCCAGCGCGAGGACCCCACCTTCCGCCTGACGGTCGACGAGGAGTCGGAGGAGACCATCATCTCTGGCATGGGCGAGCTGCACCTCGAGGTCTACGTCGAGCGCCTGCGCCGCGAGTACAAGGTCGAGTGCGAGACGGGCCAGCCGCGCGTCGCCTACCGCGAGACCGTCACCCGCCGCGCCGACTTTGACTACCTGCTCAAGAAGCAGACGGGCGGTCCCGGCGACTTTGCACGCGTCATGGGCTTCCTCGAGCCCAACCCCGACCACCCGGAGAAGAACCACTTCGAGTCGCAGGTGGTCGGCGGCACCATCCCGGACAAGTTCCTGTCTGCGTGCGGCAAGGGCTTCGAGCTGGGTTGCGACGAGGGGCCGCTGCTGGGCCACAAGGTGATCGGGGCGAAGCTGGTGGTCAACGACGGCGCGACGCACGTGACGGATTCTTCGGACTACGCCTTCCAGATGGCGACGCAGTCTGCGTTCCGCAAGGCGTTCAAGGACGCCGGCGGCACGGTGCTCGAGCCGCTCATGAAGACGACCATCACGGCGCCCAACGAGTTCCAGGGCAACATCATCATGCTCATGAACAAGCGCGGCACCATCGTCGACACCGAGATCGGCCCCGAGGACTTTACCCTCACCGCCGACTGCTCCCTCAACGCCATGTTTGGCTTCAGCTCCCACCTGCGCGCCGCCACCCAGGGCAAGGGCGAGTTCAGCATGGAGTTTAGCCACTATGCCGCCGCGCCGCCTCAGTTGCAGTAAGTCCCTTGACAATTTCATGACATTTCCGTGACCGAGTGAGTGAGTAGGTGCTAATTCATGTCTTTCAATTTTACAGGAAGGAACTCGTTGCCAAGTATGAGAAGGAGAGGTTCGCGAAATAAATACTCTCACATACACACGAGTCACCAGAGAGCATGGCCTGATCTAGGCTGCATGGCCACAGAGGATGAAGGCTCTTGCGAAGAGATGAGTTGCAACATAGATGATCGTGGATCCAGTCCGCGATCTGGAAATGTACCATATCAGACGATGTGTACCCAAACATGACACATATAGACGGGTGCTCATCTGTACTTTATTCTGGCACGGGTTAGAATAGAAGCCTGGTCAGAAGATGCGGTTGCCAGGAAATACCCAGGGCGGCCGGTGTTCTTATACAAACGTTACATAGACCGATGAGACTGCCTGCTCAAAAATGAAAGATAACCATATCCTCTCTCAAGTTATTGGAAAGCAAAGTGATTTTGTGACACCATTGTACGGTTTGGGTCTCTACGTCGAGTGAACATTGCGAGTGTGTAGCGCAGACTTGATTTTCATGCCATGGTATCCATTTTGTCTATCCTTATTCCCTAATCTGCACCGCCAACAGTCATGAACCGCAGGCTACATACACGTCTCAAACCCGCTCACAGACGCCTCAGGACATCCTCGAGAACCTCGGTGGTGGTGTTCTTGCCCCCCAGGTCAGGGGTGACGATGCCAGCGGCGAGGGTAGCATCGACGGCGGCGTAGATCTTGGCAGCGGCCTGCTCGAGGTCCATGAACTCGAGCATGACACCCACACTGCGCAGGGTGGCGATGGGGTTGGCCTTGTTCTGGCCGACAATATCCGGGGCGCTGCCGTGGACGGGCTCACCGATGGCAAAGCCCTCGCCGACGTTGGCCGAGGGGATCAGGCCGAGGGAGCCGAGCAGGCCGGCGCCCTGGTCGGACAGGATGTCGCCGTACAGGTTGGGGGCGACGATGACGTCGTAGTACTCGGGCTGCTGGACCAGCTTGAGGGCCATGGAATCGACAATCTGCTCCTCGACGCGGACGGATGGGCACGTCTCGGCGAGGGCCTCGCGGGCCGTGGTGCGGAAGAGCCCGTCTGTCTGCGAGAGGACGTTGGACTTGTGGACGACTGTGACGAGGGGCGACGCGTGGATGCTGCCGGCCCCGGCGTCGCGCATCTTTTGCCTGCGCTGCGCAATCTCGCCCGCCATGGCGGCGATGCGGTACGACGCGCGGCCCGAGATGCGCTTGATGGCCTCGGCGACGGGGCGGCCTCCCGGCCCACCCTCGACCGTCTTCTCCTCCTTCACGTACAGGTCCTCGGTGTTCTCGCGCACAATGACCATGTCGACCTGCGGCTGGCGAAACAGGCTGGTGGCGACGCCCTTGACGGGCCGCACGTTGGCGTACAGGTCGAGCTTCTTGCGCAGTGCCACGATGGGCGACGAGTAGCCCTTGACGGCCTTGGAGGGCGACTGCACCGCGCCAAACAGCGCGCCGTCGCACTCGGCTTTCAGCGTGTCGACCGTCCGCTGCGGCAGCGCCGTGCCCGTCCGCTCAAACGTCTCGAAGCCCGCGTCCAGGTCGACAAAGGTGAACTTGAGGCCCAGCGAGGCGGGGAGGGCCTCGAGGAGCCGTCGCCCTGCGGGGATCACCTCCTTGCCGATGCCATCGCCGGGGATGAGGCCTGTCCGGTGGGGAAAAGAGGCGCGATCGTGTCAGTGAGGTTGGACTTTTTCACTTTTTTTTTTTGCGCTCATCAATTGACTTTGGCTGGACCAGGGGTTTCCATACCGATCCTGAGTGTTCTGGCAGCCATCTTGGGATCAATTGGCTCGTTGATCTGGGCGGATGGTGAGAGGCTGCTGGGAAAAGCTTGACCATGACGGACGGCACTGTCACGGCGTGGGTTGCTTTTCCCCAGAGCTTGTGAAGATCTCAGGCGACGTGGGGCCGAGCGAGTCCGGGGTCGGAGCTTGGAATGTTCAGCCCAGTCCAGATGTCCAGGGTCCGGAGGGATTATCTCAGGGCCCCCTGCCCGATTAGGTTAGAGATTGTTTCCCGACTCGCGGAGCGGTGCAACTGAGAAGAGTGCTCCGTACCAAGATCGATGGTTCTATTTCCAGTCTTTTTTTTCATTGTGGTATTTCGACGATAATTTTCTGCCTTATTACTGTAGGTCTGTTACAACCGAAGGGGCTGCTGCGCCTATCTATATAGCTAGTATGACCAACTGCTCTCTCCTAGTAGTACGGATGGCAGGTTGCACAGATGCAGCTAATAAAGTGTAGACGGCGTCGATGTGGTGGTGTACGGAGGAGCACTAGCGACCCGACGGGGAGGTTCAGACGTTTAAGATCACTGAGTAGTTAATCGAACCGAGGATATGAGATGGAAGACACGTTTACTTTGGCTCATGGCTCATGGCTCATGGCTCAGGGAATGAATGTTTGCTGGTGATATCGACCCAAGCCCATGTCGCATCTCGGTTCACGTTGTCAATTTTGATTCTTAATTGTTGGGTTGGGTCGTGTCTTTAGTCTGGCCCCCTGTCGTCGCACGATCCTGCACATGCTGCGTAGAGGCAAAGAGCTGACGTGAAACAGCCGACCTCCAATGGGATCAACCAAACCTGAACACTCCTGACCTGACACTCTGCAGAGTTTCCTCATCAGTATGTGTATGTCTACGACAATGCACCGTCAATTCCTCCGTGCAGCAACACACCCACCTGTGACCAGGACGACAATGGCCAGCCAACCCACCCGTCCGAAAGACCTCGAGAGGGGGCCAAAATGAGGCAACCCACCCAAGGACCCTTCTCCAAGCATTTCTAATTTAAACCGGCCCTTCCCTTTTCGGCAGCGTCATACAGCTCGCTACACATTACGTACGAGGCACAAAAGCACGGGTTACCGGGTGAGACTCGATCCAAATGGTCCAGCAGCGGGCGAGAGTGTGGCTGTTACTTGCGGTGTGCAAGAAGTGATGAGCGCAGTCGCCGAGTACAGCACAGCCAGAGCAGTCAACATTGTTCAGACGGTGGTGGGAGCAGCAAAATGCGCCACAATTATTTTTACCCACTTCTTCGCACCGTCCCGAGGCCGCCCAACGGCCCAGGTCGATGGAGACGATCACACGGGCAGAGTCCAGAGTCCAGACAGGAGGAGCAGAGCAGCTGCACTCAATTCCCCAAGACTCGGGTGGGTGTTGGGCCAAGATCAGACGCAGGGTCTCAGGTCGGCAACTGGGTGGTGGTAATACTACAATAAGATGAGGGAAATGGTCGTTTGTTTCCTGCTATATTCCAAACAAGCCCTACGAGCCCTGTCGCTCGACTGTGGGCCCTGCGGCACCCTTCCTGTTATTTGCCTCATACATCAGCACCGGGGCATCCAAGATCAAACAAATCAGTCAATAACCCGTTGGCCAGCACATTCAGACTGTCAGGCTGTCAGAACGACCTGCCCAAGTATCTGCCCATTCATTACCTGAGGTCAAACACATCACCCAACGCTACCTAAAACGCATCAACCACATCTTACCAAGTCAACAAGACCTATCAGATCTCTTGCAGTTTTAGTCGTGTTCCGAACAAACTGGTGCAAGAGTTATCGACACAGGAGATCGGCACACCTGCAGCCCGCACCAACCGTTGGGTCACACGCTATAGCTGCACATGCATGCACCTCTCTTGACTCTGTGCTGAGAGACGCGTTCGTTCGTTCGCCTAGGGTCAGGAGCTCCCGCTCCCGCGTCGCAGAAAAAGGGGCCAGGGATCCGGGCTTCCTTTCCAAGCTTGGTTTGATTGACACCCCCGGGCGCTGTGCCCTCCAACAAACCGCTCTTAAGACCGACCAGAGGACAGGGCAGGGCAGCCCTTCCCCGACAACTACAACAAAAGACATCCCAGACAGGTGGCCCACGAACAGCTTCACAACGGCTGAGGCCATCCCATATCTCCCCCTTCCGGGCTGTCTCCCCTCGCCTCACTCCAGTCAAGACGTCGGATTCCAGCACGAGGAGGAGCTCCCCCGGCCTTGCTCCTTCTCTACTACCAACTACCTAGGTACCTACCCAGGCACCAAACAGCCTGCAGCTGAACCCATACCTGCCGTGTTCGAGCCGTTTTCTTCCTCGACAACCCGCCAAGATGAGTGTCAGGAACCTCCGCGCCATGTTCGAGAACAAAACTCAGGAAAGCCCGCCCGACCGGGGGCGATCACCTGGTGTGTCTTCGAGTGCAAATGAATCTACCTGTTTGTTTTGCCCCTCTTCAATTGTTCTCGTCTTTCTCTTGATTCCTGTGCGCCCCCTTCTATGTCATGGCACCGAGCACACACACTACATCAGAGTCCTGTGATACATGTGGCGGTGGTTTTCTACTGTTTCTATCCGCATAATTCTTCCGACCTGCTGCTAACTTGATTTCCCTGTCCCAGCCGGCACCGAGTCACCCCGTCCCCTTTCCAAGGTCCGCACGAGCTTCGTGGCAATCGAGAAGGACGGCCGCATAGGACTCCAACAACGGAACCCAAGCGAGGCCTCGAGTATGTCCGGGAGGAAACTCAGCGAGGACACCGAAGCAGAGTCTTCAGTCCACCCAGACAACACCAGCACAGTCGCCTCTTCCACGACTACCAGCCAAGCAGAACCACGCAAGGAGATCGCCAGCCTCGCCCTCAGCGACCCGCCAAAAGGTCTTGCCGCATCCCCACAGATTAAAGAAGACCCTCGCGCGAGGAAACCTGAGTTTGGCAGTCATGCTCTAATGAGCCAAGAGGCTGGTGGTCAAGCACCGGCCGCGCCGGCAGTGCCAGCCGAAACGCCAGCCGGCGACCAAGAGAAGAAGGCAAACGGGGTGAAGACCACGGACGCTGTGGTGTCACCGGCAAAACCCACACCAGCAGCTTCAGAAACACCAGCGAAGCCCGCCGATGAAGATGTAAAGAAGGCCAGCGACGTCAAGGCCGTCCAGACACCAGCAAAACCCACACCGGCGAAGTCCACACCGGCTCCTTCGTTAAAACCAGTAGTATCAGCCAGATCGACAGCACCTGCAGTGAAAGAACCAGCAGGAGTACCAAAAACAACAGTATCAGAAGCGCCTACCAAGAAGGTGACAGACAAGGAATTGGTCATGTCTCCCGACCCAGTGTCGCAACCAAAAGCTTCCACCAAGCCAGCCATCACCACTACGCCCCACCCGCCAACGACACCAAAGGCAGCAAAATCAAACACCGCCAAGAAATCATTGCCGGCCAGCGTCTCTCCTGCATTCGTGAAGCCCAGGCCAAAGTCGCCAACACGCCCTGTCAAGCTACCTGCTAGCCTCACCACACACACTACCGCTTCGGGATCCAGGTCGCGCGTTCCTTCTGGGACTGCTCCTCCATCCTCTCACGAGCACTCGGCCCGCTCCGCAAGCCGGACCAAGGCCATAGGGCGCTCGTCTTCGGCAGCCGGCAGGCAACGGCCCAGCGTCGGACCACCACCCAAGCTGCCCGCCAAGGACCACCCGGTTGTGAAGAAGGACGCCAAGGTCGACGAGGGCTTCCTGGCGAGGATGATGCGGCCCACGGCAGCGAGTGCCTCCAAGAAGAACGAGAAGGTGCCCGTCACTCCTCCAAGGAGGACGGCAGCGGCGTCCAAGAAATCTGCCAGCGCAAAGTCTATCCCAACGAGGAGGCCAGTGTCGAAGACAACCTCTACGACAACATCTGCTGCTCCGAGCCCTGAGAGGATCAAGAAGGAATCTTCGGCGGATAGAGATATCGCAACAGTCATCCAGAGGATGTCCATCGCAGAACAGGAAACCCCAAAGACTCCTGAACGCGAGGCCACGATTGCAGAGGAGCTGGAGGAGGAGAAATCCAGTGCGGCGCCTGAAGTCTCCAAGGAGCCAGAGGTCTCGGCCACCAATGGCAACCACAAGGGGGAATTAGAGGGGCACACATCTGCGGGTGTTCTGGAGGGCAAGAGCCAGACTGAGCAGGCAGCCACAAACGTGAGAGCTCTGGATGACGAGGAGACATGGTAAAAGGTGGACTGGACGAGTATGTCAATGAATCTGATGGTGTTCTATTCTCGATATCCATACTATTACTGCATGGCGATCACGACATTATTAGGGAAGCGTTTGGGTTTTGTTATATGATACCTCCAGGAGCAGCAGGGAAGAGCACAAATAGAACACTCGGGTTATAAGAGGACAACAAGTAAATGGATATACCCTTGCCGTTCTCGGGCCATTTTCAGCAGCTCTGTTTTGCACCTCCGTGACATGCCTATTGCGCTACAGTATACATTGAGTGAGGTCTGGTCTCTTTTGTGTTCATTGCCACATGGTCCTACTTCATGGTTTCAATCCGGCCGTGATGACCAGTAGAGGAGGGCTCATCTTGTCTCCGGGCTAGCCAACGAGTTATTGTGCTTGCGCGGTAGTTTTATTTTCCTCGCAATGGAGAGTATGTTACAATGACGGCTGCTCTCCGCAACGGTTTCGATCGACCTTTCAATCATGGCTTACTCTCACAGATACTCTCATCTTCAGACTCGTTTCCAGAGGATCTTGAACTGGTGGCAGCCGAGTCCTGGAGAACCCTCTCACCCCACCACCCTCTCAGCCTCATCGCCCTCGCACGTTGGCCAGGGCGTGGGTCTTGGACCCAAGCCCATGCTCCATCCACAACCTCCTCCTCGTCATCCTTTCCGCCTCTTTCCACCCTCGCCCTCCTCACCCCTTTCCACCCCACTCACCACCTCAACCACACAACCCCAAGCTCAGTAAGGCGACACACGCGCCAGCACCATCCCCCCAGTCCCCTTCTCAAGCGCCTCCCGAATCTCCAAGACCCCCTTGTCAGTAGCGACAAACATGCACTCGCCCATCTTGAGCCCATCGACATAGCCCTCCTCAAAGCCCCTCGCGACATTCCTGAGCCCGGGCAGTTTAAGCGTGATGCGCCTGCTGGGCTTGCTGACGCATTGGACCTTGCGCATCACGGGCTGGTCGCCGACGTATTTCAGCCCGAGCCACAGCCGCCGCGTCGACACGTTGGCAGACGTCACGGGCTCGGCGACAGATGTGAGCAGTGCCTCGGGCGGCGGCGGCGAGGGCCCCGCGCGCGTCACGGACGAGACGAGACCTGATCGGTGCAGGGCCAGCGCGAACAGCAGGTTGTATTTTGTGTTTGGGAGAGAGGTTAGGCCTAGCCGGGCGCGGGAGGCGTTTTGTAGGTGCGCGCAGGCGTTGGCTATGTTTGCTATGCCCATTGTTTGTGCCGGGTTGGTGTGTGTGGAATTGGGTCTTTGGGTGAGGGTTGGTTGGGTGGTGGGAGAGGGAGCACTCTGGTTTTGGGAGAGACCCCTCTTTCTTTGAGCTCGTGACGGGAGGGTCTTGTTTGGTCGTCTGTGGATGGGGATTCGTGGGTGGTGACGGATTCGCGGCTCGGGTGGTGAGGATGGATGTTGCTTGCTAGCTGGCTGTGGCGGTGGGTTGAGCAGATATCAGGTCTGTCCCTTTGTGTTGAGTTGGTGTTGTCGCCGGAGCGGTGGTCTCTTCACCGAGTCGGAAGGCGGCAAGTTTCACGACATCACCGTCGGTCAGAACACCATCAATACCGGCCAGCATTCATCCAACCGCGATCACCGTCTCCAAAAATTCGGGAGCCGCCCTGCAAAACGCACAGACCACCAAAGCTGCTGTTCGACAAGTACCTAGGTACCCATCTACCACATCCCTGCCCTGCTTTCCATGTCCTTCTTCTTGCTCCCGTTTCCCGTCAAACCCCACCCTCTGGCCCAGCCATTGGCCAACCACCAAGCGATGCCGCCCCAAGACGAGCACTGCTAAGCGCCCAATACCCTCGCGGGTGGCCAGTCTCGTCGCATCCTGCGGGCGTCTCTGCCGGGATCGTCGCGATTGATCAGAGGTGAGAGGGACGCTGATTTGAAGGAGCCATGGGTTGCAGCCTGCAGCACATGCACCGCTAGTGCTTGCATGTGTGCATTTTGCTCGAGTACCCGCTTGTGGATCGACGTCTCCCAAGGTGACGTCCGGAACAGCTGGGTTGTGTGTGTGTGTGTGTGTGTGTGTGTGTGACTTCTTAAAGCTGTGGCTGAGGTCTGCCTTTTTTTCCCCTTCTCTTTTTTACTCTTTATTAGTCTGCCGTGAGAGTTCTCTCAATTTCTATTGCTCATACATTTACCGTTGCTGTTGCTGTTGTTGTTGTTGTTGCTCAAGCGACCAACACGACTCTTTGAATATACACTGATCTCGCGCACCGCGCCCTCCTCACTTGGTCTGTTGGCGTCGGACCACCAATCGTCCTTTGGGAGCTTTCGCGACCCCTCCCTTCTCTTACAAGATGGCTCTCAGGCCGGGAGAAGAGAATGTGGCTACGCTGTAAGTGTAAAAGACAGCGTCGGTTAGGTCTGCGATTGGCAGGCAGATGAAGGGCGACCATGGTCGTGATCGGCATGCCTGGCTGACAGTTGTCGTTGCTCGCCCACTCACAGCTTTGGCGATGTCCATTACTTTTACGGCCCTCCCACCGACTCACCTCCACACCACCGCTTCGACAAGGGCTCATATGTCTACCTGTTCGAGAATGCAAATGAGAGGAGGGCGCGCATAGAAATTGCCAACCACGTCGGCACAGACGATCAGGATGCATTCGATGGCTGTGAGTTTGTGACTCCCAGCCCCCACACCCATCATCATTCTCTGCGGCCAGGTGGGGTGAGACTCGGGGCAACAGGCTGACCCCCAACTCTCATAACCGCCAGTCCTGGACAAGGTCCACGTCACCTACTCTTACAGGCAACACTGCATGGTCAACCTGGCAGTCGGCGAGGTCGAAGGTCATGAAGAGTGGCACCTGCCGACATATGACCCTCAGAACCAGAACAAATACCACTACAAGCTCCACTCGCTCGACATCTACTTCTGGACCCAGACCGACGCCCTCTCTTTCGTAAACGGCATCAGGCGCGTCCTGCCGCCAAACCAAGTCGACGTCCAGGATGAGCCCAGCCCGCCGTCACAAACCGATCACCGGCAGTACTCATCAGCCGACGTGAACCCGCTCGTGCAGAAGCTAGAGAACATCGCCATCTTCTCAGACGCATCAAAGATCCCCCCGCCCCCGCCCCAGACAAACGGCAGCGGCAGGGCGAGCAACAGCAACAGCAACATCCCCTCCTTTGCGCCCCCTCCACTGTCCGCCGTGACCAACGACGACGACGACAACGAGGACGACCACGGCCACGACGCCACCTCCCCCGCCAGCTTCGTCCCCATGCCCTACAACCCAGCCGCCCCCGCGGCGCCCGAGCAGATCCGCCACCGCGAAAAGACCCCTCCGCCCGAGGACGGCGACGTGCACCCGCTGCAGGCCCGCCTCGCCCAGGACGCGGGGACCCCCTTCTCCCCCGGTCTCGTGTCCGGCATGCCCGCCCACATGCACATGATGAGCAGCCCGCTCAGCCCGGGGTTATTCCCCCCGCCGCAGCAGTTCAGCCCCGCCCCCGGCGCGCCTAGCTTCCCGGGCCCGCCGGTCCAGAGCCCCGGGATAATGCCGCCGCAAGGGTTTGGGACGCATGGTGTCGTAGGGCAAGGACAAGGACAAGGTCAACACCCGGGCCTGGCGCGGGCGGCAACGATGCCCGTCGTCCACGGGATGCCCTCGCCGGCGCTGCAGAGCCCATACGGCGTGGGTCAGTTCCCCGGGAGCCCTGGCTTTGCCCCGCCCCAACAGACACAACAACAACAACAACAACAACAACCGCCGCAACTCCAACACCACCAGTCAACCCCGGGCGTGATCCCCGGCCAACAGCAATATCCACACGGCACACCGACGCCCCCCTTGGGCCTAACGAGCCCCGGTCTCTCAATGCCGCCCCCACCACCACCACCGGGCGGCTTCTCCAACTACACGTACGCGACGCAGCAAGGGGGCGGCCATGGTGCCAACGAGTACGGCATCCACCAGCAGGCGTATCGGCCTACCGAGGGCGAGGCGACGGTAAAGTATAACAAGGCTGCTAAGAAGGAGAGGGAGCCTAGGGGTAGGCTGGAGGAGAATGCGGGGAGGTTGGAAAGGGGTGTTACTGGGATGTTTAAGAAGTTTGAGAAGAAGTTTGGTTGAAGGGGGGGGGTTTGTTTTTTGTTGGCTTTGGAAGAGAGGGACCTCGGGAAAGGAAGAGGGAGGGGGTCAGGATCGGTGCGCCCATGTACGTATGCATGTATGCATGTATGCGTCGCCGTCGTCATCGTCTGAGCATGGATTGGCGTTTTTCTTTTTGATCTGTCTGGCCTGGGGACTACTCATTGACACAGATCTTGGGCTAAACAGGATGTATGTATGTATGTAATGGATAACTTGGATGGCGATACTCCATGATGAGTAATGAATAGGTTATATTCATCGGGATGTAATAGACGAGAGGGTTACAGTGTGTGAGATTCGTGTGGGATTTTGGCAGATCCTCTTATGTGGATGGGCTGGTCGGCTGTGACGGTGAATATCTATCAGACGAACTGAATTACTGGCCCTTCACCTTCCAGCGAAAGTCAGAATGAGTGATTGATGGAGCAATTACTTGTGAAAAGTATTGAGAAGCGAGCGGAGGTATAAATTGGTATCATAAATTATCATCTTAACACAATTATGCATCAATGATGGATGGGTAAAACAGGCAGGCCCTCTCTGTTTCCCCCGCCATCATGAGGTACTTGATTCAACTACTCTGGGCCCACGAGAGCTCCAGAGCTTAACCACCAACCTGCACACATAAATCCTGATCGTCTGCGTTGTTTGAGTTTTGCGCGCCTCGCCGACTGACTGCGCTGTTGAAGGCAGAGGTCGAGACCGCCATCACTCAGCGCCCATCCATCCATACATCCATCTCCCAACTTCCTTCGCATTTCGGCCAGTTAGTTCCAAGATGGAGCCGGGGGCCAGCGAGGACCGGCCAACATCTAACGACTAGCCCATTGACATCGTGGCTCGGCGTGAGCTTCGACTTGCCCCCCAGACGTCCTCTTTCGATCTGCCCCCCCCCCTGGCGCTCAGATGAAGGCGATGGAGCCTGTGTGCGCATGGTAGCAAAGACGTCTGTCTAGTTTTGACTCGGTAGACGATGCGATGGCCCGAAACTCAACCCACATTCTCGTGGAGGAGTGATAATCTGAGGTTGAGCAAGTCGCTTTGAAACAAGGACGCTGGGCAGCTAGGCCAGCAATTTCGCGGCGCTAGCCCCGAGAAGTATTGTTTGGTCTCAGCCCCTCGAGACATGAAAATATCCATCCGAGGCACAATCAACCGGCGGTCGTTTCCTCTCAGACTCAGGCTACTCCGGATTTCTTCCCCTGCGACAATCACGAGCCTCGAGGACGACCAGGGCGGCCGCGCTGAAGCCTGAGGCAAAGAAAAACCGCCTCCTCCTCGGCGGCTCAAATGCATGCATGGTTGATCCCGCAACATTAGACCGGTGTTTTTTTT
>MAVT02000001.1:24716-94497 GCA_001702395.2 Diaporthe helianthi | reverse complement strand
GGGGGGGGTGTTGCAGGGATGGGGGTGGGGGAGGGGTATCATGGGCAAATATGTGGTAGGTAGCTATCGAAAATGCGTGTTCATCGAGCGAAACCAAAACCCCCCTCCCTGTCAAAAACAACTGCAAAAAGCCGAGGTCGAAACGAGGCAGGGCTGAAAAAAACAATTCTCCCACTTCAATTCATTCATATCAAGTGAACAGAAACGTGAAACGGGGCCAGGTCCGGTTTGAGACTAACAGCGGCAGCCCCTTGGGTGCCTGGTGTCGAGACACCACCACCACCACCCGCCTTTAATCCGAACTCACGTCGGGTTTCAGACGGTGGGAAACTGTTGCCGGGGGCGTCGGGTCCAGAAACTTCATCATTCTTCCCCTTCTCGCACGCCACGAACCCCCCCTGGTCGTCGTAGAAGTGGCGCTGCTGCTGCTGCTGCTGCTTCTCCCCCAGGCCCCGCCTCTTGGCACCGCACAGAAACAATCCCAGCGCCACGAGTGCGATGGCGCAGGCGACCAGGGACAACACGGCGACGAGGACAGCGAACTGGCGGGTAAAGTGGGCGGCGAGGTACCGTGAGAAAAAGAAGTCTGCTGTGGACCGGAGCATGCCTGGTCTCAGGTCGAACTGTTGGAAAGGGCTCTCGTAGTGGGATGAGTGGGGTTGGTGGAGTGGACGGCCTGGGGCGGATGTACCATCAATGTTAGTCGAGGAACAGACGGGACAGTAGAAGCAAGATTGGGGGGCGTAGAGTGTTTGGGGTGGGGTGAGGGAAAACAAGGTGGGAAACAAACGTACTCGAGTTTTGTGGTGGGTTTATTATCGCTGACCAGTCGAAGTCGCCGACGAGCGGTTTCTGGGCCATTGGAGGAGGCATTGCGGGGGGTTTTGTTTGGTTTTTGGGGATGTTGGACGTGCCGAACCGACAGCTAGGTTTCTAATAAACGTTTTGTTTCCCTGGGAGAGGTTCTTGGTGTGTGTGTGCCTCTTGATATATAACAGAACTGTTCGACCAAGCAAAGGGATGGATGATAAATGGGGGGCCGATGATGCAGACACAGGCACGCAGAGATATAAAGCGTGGGAATGATACAAAGTTGTATTCCTAATTAGCTTGGATTCCTCGGATGGGTGGGAGTGGGGCGGTCTCGAGATCCTTATACGGTGGGGTTCCCAGGGCTGGAATGTGAAGCGATTATGGCACACATGCACAGCGGGCGGACGCGATTCGAGACGGGGCGCCCCTTCTGAGTCGGGCCCTTCAAGGCGGGCCACTAATAATTAGGTATTACACTTAGCTACTAAGTAGGTAAGTCATACCAAAGCATAAGGCTAGTTAGCTAGCTGTGCGTGACCATCCATGCAACCACATAGCACTACTCGGCAGAGAACGTTCCAACGGGCTGGTGTTGCTAGTTAGTTAGTGGCAGTCGGGGATCGCAATCGGGATCAGGTCGGGCAAGGCGGGCGCGGGGGGGAGGGTGTGCGAAAGTCTGGACCAGCTTCTGGTACGCTTGTTGACCCCGACTTGCCAATGCTCAGCACAGGTGCCTGCCTCACTCAGGTGACGGCCGTGGCGCATTCCAAAAGGTGGGATTGGCGGCGCACCAAAACGCCCCAGAGCGGGAAAGGGCCTCGGACGTGGGACGGGGAGAAGAAGGAAGGAAATGCGGTCAGCACGACACACACAACACACGGTACCTACCTAGGGCTAGTCAGTCAGTCTGCTTGGTAGCCCAGCGGTATCCAAGGTGGGGGAAAAGCAGCTGCCTCGTGGACTGGCATGGGCCTGTGTGTGCATGAGGGAGGTGTGTGTCGTGGTAGGTAGGTAGGCAGGCAGGCCGGTAAGACTGCTTGCTTGGCTGTGGCTGCTGCGGAAAGGATTCACGATGGAGTGAGTGGGCTCAGTGACAGTCAGCTCAAGTCTGATTGCCTACTTAGGAAGTAGGTATCCACATCTGTGCTCTTTCACCCACCCCCACCCAGAAATATCTCGTCTTCGGTTGATTTCCGTAAGCCATAGCACAACAAACTGACTCCGACTCGTTGCTGTGCAATTATCGTGTCTGTTGATCTGTTCCTCAAATTGGTCTTGGTATAAATTACAGCCTCGTACAAGTCCCATTCATTGCGCAACTTCAAGAAACCAAATTGCTGCGTCAGGAAAGGGAGGTAACGTCCCGCCGTCATGCTGTCAGCAATGAATATTGAGTCTCTTTCTGGGCGACTCTAGGCAACAATTGACATCACCCGTGCAGCATTCGAGTCCGAACCTCCCCTGTACAATCAATCATCTGCCCTCCACCTGACTGGCTCGGCAGACGGGAGGCCTTCATCTTTGTGCTCAGCCTCGCCAGAGCACCATGTTGTACTAGGCCCGTTCGTTGCCCAAGCAGGCCTGTTTTGACCCGTCAGCTTTTTATGTCTGTAATGGGATATGGGGCACACATGCTTGGAGAATCCGACTTACCCGAACTTGCTGCCATGATTGTTGAATATATGCCCTTCGATGCTGTCGGTGCGTATCGACGGACGAAGAGGCACTCCCTCCGTATGGCACGCCTCTCTGGCCGCATTGACTGCGACTGCGTTGCTTGTCGAGTTGCTCCCGCCAGATGTACATACAGCACATGGGGTACACCCGAGGCATCCATCTGGTTCCACTTCCGCTTCCATGAACCATGTCTTGTGGTGCACAGTCACGTAGTAGTAGTAGCCCCCATGATCGATCGTCCAACAAGCACCCGTTGCCCGTGAACCAAACACACACACACACACACACACCCTCACCAGCTCAGCGCACCATTCGCAACCTTGGCATCAGCTTGCGAAGGTGCCACAGCCTTGACCCCGCGGACCACACCCGCCGCCCGGGCATCGTCCTCGTCCACATCGTGGTCGTCGTCCCGCCGCCGCAGGAGCGCCAGCTGCCCCTCAACCCCCCACCTGCGCATCTGCCCCTCGACGACGAGCGTCCACTTCCTCACGAGCGGGTGTGCCTCAGCCACGTGCGAGAACAAGACAACACTCTCCTCCTCCTCACCCGCCTTCCCGCTCCCAATCTCATACCTCCAAGTCCCATCCGCCTCCCAGTACTCAGGCCCAAACACAACCTGCAGAGCCAGCTCGGCCCTCGCCTCAGCAAGCAGGTTTAGTGCCTCAGCACGGTCCTCAGCGGCAGTGATTAACCCCTCCGACTCCTCCGGGCCCCCGTCCCTCCCCAGCAGCGCCACGGCGGCAGCGACGCCCTCCAGCACCCCCAGCAGGTACCCAACCCTCAGCCCGACCGTCGCGCCCAGCCCAAAACCCTCGTCGAACCCGGCCTGCACGCTGCGTGCCTTGGCCGCCGTGATGCCATCGCGGTACCCGGCCGTCGTGTGCTCCTGCCGCAGCCGGTGCATGTCTGACGGGTGGTGGTGGTGTGCCGGTGACGCGGCGACAGGGCGGATGTGCGGGGGGTTGGAGTCATGGTCGCCATCGTAGGCGTCCTCAAATACTGGGGTGTCGTCGTCGCCGTCTTCGGAGCCGAACACGTCGTCTAGCGGATCGGTCCGCGGGACGGTGGTGCTGGTGGCGCTGGTGCTGGTGTCCTGGGGATGATGCTGCTGATGCTGCTCGTCTTCTCGCGGTGAGTTCATGGCTGCTGCTGCTGCTGCTGAGATGTAGCCGTCCACGTTTGCTGGTTCTTCTTGTCTGAGGAGCATCCTTGCCTACGGAAGTATAATTCCTCTTTTTTGACTGTCAGGCTTTTGGGCTATTTGTTTTGGCTCATCCGGGATAAGATAAAAATTTTAGAAGGTGGTTTGCATTGGAGGTCGAAGGCGATATGTTTCATCCTGGCTGCTGATGACTAATGACAGCAGTGAAAGTATCAACACGGCCAGCCAGTCACCATTGTGGTTTTCTGTCAGTGGTTGCAAATCCAAAATCACTTTTTTCTATATATTTCTGTTCTAAATTTAATGTCTATGAATGGAATGTACTTCGTGGATTGCTGTTGGCCTCTACCGGTATCCACTGGTTCTTCCTCATTCCCGTCTGGTTTGGACAGATACGATCTCCTTAGGCTCGGATGCTGATCGTCCTTTTCCACTCATTTTCAACGTTGGCCAGATCAATTTGATTGATCCAATACCTTGAATTTGAATTCACCATATTGAAACACTGTGAAATGGTTTGAGTACCATTATGTTGCGGGACAGCGGATCTCTGCTTGCAAAAAAAATTAAAAAAAATTGACGCCATGCCATTCGGACTTTGCTGGCATTACACAGTACTCTGAAGGCGACTAAGTAGGTCGCAAAAGTCTGGAACACCTGTCGCCATCATTAGTCCTTGCCCACAGACACTGTTCCCGGGCTCACTGTGCCGTACCGACTACTTAGTGCGATCGCTTTGCGCCCCGATCGATCAGCCGCAAGCGACTACTGGGACGTTCCAAGATCTAGAAGCGTAGCTAGACCCTGATATTTTCAGGGGAACCAACACTCCTTTGTCATCGGTCGGTCTCTCCAGAAATGGGACGAGGAAATCTGCCTGCCATCTTGGGAGACAAATCTTTGCTGTATATAAAAGTGCACGAGCCACAAGAATAGGCGTGGGGTAATAACGGCGGCCCCCTGGTTTAGCGGCGACGGCACAAGGCTGATTGATGACTTAGAATTCCAAGTGTGCGTTCAAAGATGGCGGTCGCGCCTGTGCGAGATATGCGACCATGTGGTTGTCGTTCTCTATCTCCAGCGACATATCTCCATCCATCCCCGGCAGCTTGATCAGCCCTTGGATGCGCACGCACGTTGAGCCTGGGACCTTGCTTTCGGCGAGCTGGCGGACCTCACCCACGGACGGCGAGTTCAAGATGGCGATGCTGAGTTCGCCTCCCTGGACGATGTTCCCGAGGCTCAAGAGCTGGATGTATACTGGTATAGGCGCGGTGGTGGCGACGGGGCCCGTCTGGTACACGACAGAGGGTGCTGTGGGCTGTTGGGGGTCGAAAGGCGATGGGGCTTCCATGGGTGAGGGACCGCCGGGGAACTGCTGGTGGGGGTTGACGAATGGGTCTTGGGCGTTTGGATCGAGGAGCATTGATGATCCGAGGTCGGAACCCATGGGCACTTGCAGGCTCATCTGGGCGCCGAGCAGATTGTGGTGGTCAGGAATCAGACGGCCTGTGTGAGCGTGGCCGTGTTGGCCGTCACCAGCGCCGGGCGGGACAAGCATGTGGGCACCAAAGTCAGAGGTGTCTCCGGCCAGGTTGCCGAGGACAGGGACATTGTCCCGAAAGTCGTCAGCAGTGGCAAGTGCTTCAGAAGAATTCGCCCTGCCTTGTTTGGGGCCCTTGCCTCGGCTCTGGTCATCCCTCAGACGCTTCATGACATCTCTTGCCAGGGCTTCCACAGCCCGTATTTTCATCTCGTGGCTTTGTGCATCGTCGAGTCTGCTCAGTATCCTCTGCAGCATGTCAGACTCGTCAATCCATCTCTGCTTGAGCTCCTTCCAGCGTTGAGGCCCCATGGCCACCTTTGACGTGAAGCCGTCCGCCTGTAGCATCTTGTAGAATGCTGACCGCACCCGTCTGGACTCCTCTGGGTTGAGGCCGAGGATGTTCTTCGCATCCGCCAGTAGCAGTTCCTTGTCGCCCCCAGAACGCATGCGCTTGGTGACATCCGAGCATACAACATCTAACGCAAGCTTCTTCTTGTCCAAGTTGTCTTTGCTGACCCACAAGGTATCCTGAAGTTGTTGGAACTCGCCAATGAGGGTCTGTTTCGCGGCCTCCCACGCTTCGGGCCCGGCTATTGTCTTCTTCGTGATTCCTGCATCTACACAGATGGACTGGAACTTGTCCCGAACAGCAGTGTAGGCGGACTTGTCAAGCCCAAGGATCACTTGACTCTCACCCAGTGTCGTCTCGGACGGAAATCGAGGCGGGCCAGGCGGATCAGCGGGTATACCGGCGTACTGCCTTGTGCGCCGCCGCCGTTTCTTGTTAGCCCAACGCTCGATAGATTCAGCCTGCATCTTCCGTCTGCGCTCCTCCTTGAGCTGTGATGCCAGATCAGGCACGCCGGGGAGGCCAACAAAAGATGGGTTCTGCATCGCCATGTCCAGCTCGTCATGGTCTTCGTCATCCTCACCATTGCTGGCCCCGGCACTGGGGGACAGGTCGGCACCATCCCTAGTCTTGCCGGTGGGCACCCGGAGCAGCCATCTATGCTTGCTGCGCACGCGGTTCAGCTCACGAGACTTGATGCTGTACCCGTCCTCGTCGTTGAGGATGTGCAGCATCTCTGCCTGGGACAGGTTGCGCTCCCATAGCTCCTTGATGCGGGCGACAAGCTGGTCATTCTTGAGAGCCGGCTGATGTTTTGATGGGAATTCCCAGCGTCGAAATTGAGCCTGGTACGCACGTTTACTGTGACAATTGGAGATGGATGTCAGTCAGGAGTGAAACGCCGGGGTGAGGTGTGGACTCGGACAAGGGAGAAGCACTTCCCGACCAGACACGGCAGTGGGAAACCTGTGTGGCCACGGAGGTCGCCGTGCCTTGGGTGGCCGGTGCGGAACTCTACGGCAGGGGACAAGACGCCCCGAGGCAGTCCGGAAGCGACCCGGCGGCGTACGGGCCGTTGGCCGAGGTGCAAGCAAACACGACGGGAAGGGAGCTGTGACGTACTTACCTGGGAGCAAAGTTGTGATTTGTGCGCATGTGCGAGATGATGTCCTCAACCGATCGCTTCTCATCCACATAAAGCCGACTCAAGGTTTCTCTATGTGATTCCCAGTCGTACACCATCGTACATCGTACGGGGCAGTGAAATGCCGGGCCTCTCGCATGTACGTAGACCGGTCACTCTCGCGTCGTGTCGGCGATGCCGGACTTGCACTTGCATATTTGGTCTCTCCCGCCGCCAGACTTGGCGTTTGCCGCTCGCCCCACCCGCCAGCTGGGCCGCGCTCGGTGGAGCTTCTTATCGATAAGCGACAGCTGCTCGAAATTTCTCGATTGTCAACAGGTGCAGGACCAAACTTCACCTTGGCAGACAGAGAGTACGGAGTAAATTCTACAATGTCGCTATCGGGCCTGTAGCAGCTGGCTCAGCCCTCGTGAATCTCTGCTGCGACCCTGTCTCGCGACCTACAAACAGCGACCGACCTTAGATCAGCTTCGCCTTGCAAGACACCGTTCTCAATTCTTCGCGCAGTCCCCAGTGGACCACCCACGGCGCAACATGGATATCTTCAGGGCACTGTCGCTTGGCACGACTGTGAGGAAAGGCGGAAAACCAGCGACCGGCGGTACACTCCCTTCGGCGGGTAGTCGATCGAACGCACAACTCTACCATGACGATGTTGGAACAACGAGGGGCACCAAGAGAAAGCGGACAGACCACGGCGGAGACGATGAAAGTGACGACGACGACGACGCCAGCAGCCTGGACTTCTTCGCGCCCAAGGAGCCCACAAAAGGCACCAAGAAAATTCCCGCGCAGCCCAAAGCACCCAAGAAACCCGAACCATTACCGAAAGCGAGGCTCTTGGACGAGGACGAATGCAAGCAGATCTTGCGATCGCATCGCTTGAAGTTTACACTTCTGTCGGCAGGGGCGGACAAAAAGTCAAAGGTCAAAAAGAGTAAAAAGAAGGCCAAAGCGTCGGCCAAGGAGGTCAAGCCAGAAAAGAAGCAGCTATTCCCACAACCTCTGCAGAAATTCAGCGAGCTAAGATCTACCTATCATATTTCATCTCGGCTGGCGGACAACATCGATGCGCAGGGATATCGGGAACCAACAGAAGTGCAGATGGCTGGCCTGCCTCTTCTGCTTGATTCTGCACGTGCCCTCGGAAATTCCTTGGGGGAGGACGTATCAGCGGAGTCAGTCGACTTTATGGGAGTGGCTCCCACCGGCAGCGGAAAGACCGTCAGCTTCCTGATTCCTGCCATAAACAGCATAATGAAGAGACGGGCTGGGTCTGAGGAGCGCAAGATTCATAACCTGGAAGCGATCATAGTGGCGCCAACGAGGGAACTGGCGAACCAAATCCACAACGAGGGCCTCAAGCTGACCGCAGGCACGGGTGTCAAAGTGGCGCTTATGAAGAAAGGCATGCGACTTGTCACGGAGGACGCCGAACCAGAGGAGAAGGACAGTGAGGACGAGTCTTCAGAAGACAGTGAAGAAGAAGATGAAGACTCAGGAAGCGATGAAGACGAGTCAACGAAGCCAACTACGAAAGCCGATCTACTCGTGACGACGCCGATGCTCCTGCTCAACTTTCTTAATAAAGGGAAATTAAAGCGGACTATCCCATCTGTCAAGTCATTGATTCTGGATGAGGCCGACGTGCTCCTGGACGAGCTCTTTCGGGATCAGACCATTGGCATCTGGCAGGCTTGCACCAGCCCAGAGCTTCACCTGACCTTCTGGTCTGCGACGATGGGATCCAATATCGAGACACTCGCGACGGAGCAGCTCAAGTCCCACTACAAACAGCGCGACACTGCGCCGAAGTCTCTTATCCGCTTAGTCGTTGGACTAAAAGACACAGCAGTACCAAACGTGACGCACAAACTCACATATACCGCCACGGAGCCCGGCAAGCTCTACGCCCTGCGCCAGCTCCTCCATCCAGCCTCCGGGTCCGAGCAGGGCCCATCTCTCCGGCCGCCATTCATCGTGTTCACCCAGACCATCGAGCGCGCCACTGCTCTTCACGACGAGCTGAAATACGACATCCCAATCGAGGCGGGCGGCTCAGCCCGCCTCGCCGTGCTCCACTCGTCGCTGTCAGACTCAGTCCGCTCCAACATCATGCGCCGCTTCCGCCTCGGCGAGATCTGGGTGCTCATCACGACAGACGTGCTGGCGCGCGGGGTCGACTTTGCAGGCGTCAACGGCGTGGTCAACTACGACGTGCCCACGAGCGCCGCAGCCTACGTGCACCGGGCCGGGCGGACGGGACGCGCCGGGCGCGAGGGTGGTGTGGCCGTGACGCTGTACACCAAGGACGACATGCCGTACATCAAGACTTTTGCCAATGTCATCGCCATGAGCGAGAAGCAGGCTGGCAAGGAGGAGTCCAGGGTCCTGCGGGCACTGCTGGATGCGCTGCCGGACGTGAAGAAGGAGGATAAGAAGAAGCTTAAGACTAGGGGCGTGGAGACGCGGAGGACGGGTGCTGCTATGATCACGTCGAAGAGCGGGTGGGAGAGGAAGAAGGAGCATAACCGGAAAGAGGCTATCAAGGAGAGCCGGAAGAGGAAGAAGAGCGACTGAGTGTGATTAGGTCTTTATCTTGCAGGACATCTGTGAGAAAGCAGATCCAACAAGACTTGAAGGGATGCAACACGATGCAGAGGTCTTGTCCGATACAACTGGGCCAACTTGAAATTGCAGATGAAACCATGCTGGGGACACGTTGCCAGATTGTGATCGAGTATTCGCCGAATGGCAGCTCCAGGACCTTCCCCGATCACCAACTCGCTGCTCAGTTCAGTCAACAATCTCATTCCTCGCCCCAGACGTGACCGACCCACCGCCCGAGAGCGCAACCATTCCGTTCGCCAACCACCCATCATCCATAAATCAGCGCGCTGACGTTATAATTAACACACATTAAACCTACTACTCTCAATGCCTGCCAGCATCCCGTCCACATCCACAAAATTCTGGACGTACGAGTCCGCAGAGTCAGCGTCCACTTACTCGTGGAACCCAGAGCCACGTTGATGCTGGTGCGCCGGACAGGCGCACCCAGGTAGCTAGAGATGGACGAGGCAGCCCAGGCTCAAACCGAGCCTGCCGTGCGATGGAGACGTTCTGCGCGCCCCGCCTACAAAAACCAAACACCACGGGGCCAGCCCCCTTGCTCCGAGACGGAGATTACTTGATGTTGTTACGCGGAGATCTCGCACACGAGGAGCAAGTTTAGCCCCAAATTGTATCACTATTGATGGTGGTTTTGAGATACGATGAAGTAGATACAGTAGATCTTGGAAATATACCACATTGGCGGGCCGCGTTGAAATCACAGAAGCTGGAGGGGAGCAAGTCTGATGCGTAGGCGGGCATATTTGACGATATCCACGTGTGACGGGATCGAGGTCTGCGCCACCGGATATGGGAATGACACTGGTGTTATTGACGTCCGCAAAGTTCTGAGTACTTGCGGTCAATTGTAATGCTGTTCTCCTCGGATTTATCCATCGCAGCCATGACTATGTACCACACATTAACCAAGTGAGCTGTACTCTTACGTCCCCGAGAAAAGAAACACAAAATTTCCACACCAGTAGGATGTACAACAAGACTCGCTATCTAAATTCTGGCCCTCAAGGAACGAGATATTACAGTGAGGGACAACCAACCGCATTGGCGTCGGCCCAGTCGCTCGCTGGCCGTGCGGGATCACCTCTACTGATGGAATCTCCCACAGCGATGGAGGCAACAACTGCTCGGGGTGGCGATGAGGCTAAGAAGCTGAAGTGAACGAATCGGCGCCCCATTTTAAGTGTCTGATAACCTATCTCTTCTTAAGGATAAGATGAACGAGTCGAAGGGACATAACACAAGACCAGCGGAAACCTGGCTGGGTGACATGGTCCGGACATCAACATCCTCGACATGTTCTTATTTGTATATAAATATTTATATACATATATATGTCCTAGAACACCCCATATTTTCCACTGTCAACCTCTCATCCCCTGTTGTTTCTTTGAATTCCCCACGGGTCCATAGTGGAGAGTAGTGTGTGCGACGGGCTTGCAACGCTGAGCAGTGGTGTACCATGCAGGTGCCATCAAACTTGACATTCTGGAACTGGGCTTTGGCCAGGCCTTGACGAATCCAATTTTCCATCAAACAAATAGGTGTGGTGGGATGGAACAGAGGAGAAAAAGTTTAGGAGGATAATTATATCAACAACTCGGGCTTTATGGACAACAAGGGCTTCCAGATGTACCTTATTCATACTTTAAGGAGTTGCAGGGCTTGTCCTGATAGCAAGAGAGGCTGATCATGTTATCATTCCATGCAGATATGCACAGTGTTTTTGTTGTCAGCAGCCAGTGTAGTCCAGCCATGGACGGTTTTCACAAATAGTCACATACATAGACAACATGATATCATTCAGCACTCAAGGATACCTCCTCCCAGCTAAGTAATTAGTATCCTCCCCTTCCACCAAGCAGCAACCCCCCAAAAAAGCCCACACCCCTTCAATAACCCCCCAGGCCACAAAATACGCGAGGGAAGAAAAACAAACATTCAGCTAGGCCTATAAGCCCACCCCCTAGGATCCAACACAACCTCAGCCCCAACCAGCCCAAACGTCCCAACCGCAACAGCCAGGTCATGGTACCCCTCAAGCCCCGTAACAGGCAGGTCCGTCTCTGCATCGAGGGACTCGTGCAGGTTCCAGCGGCCATCAAGCTTGCCGTTCCTGGTGAAGAAGACCTCTGTGTCGATGACAGAGCCGGCTGCTCCTGCCGCTCCTGCCTTGGAGGAGGAGGAGGGTGCTGAGGAGGTGCCAGTTCCAGGGCTGAACGTCATGCCGATGCCCACGACCTCGCCCTTCTTGAAGGGCTTGGTGAAATCCTTGCCGCCCCAGCGGTCGTTGACAAACTTGTGCCCGTCGTCGCCGTGCACGGCTAGGCTGCCGCGGTGCCAGCCTGGCATGCTGGTTGGGAGTTTTGGGGTTAGCTGTCGGAGTACTAGTTACCTAGGTAGTGAAGAGGAAGGAGGTTTGGTATGATGAGGGGAGTGGAAGAAAGGAGACACGCGTTGCCGTGATAGTTGTAGAGGGTGGCTTCGAGACGAGTAGTAGACTAAACCAGAGATGATGACTCCAGCCTTTCCACTCGTCCTACTCCCCTCAAACCAAAAGGCAAAGGGGGGGTTGAATGGAAGTCACAAGAAGAGCATCCAAGAACAACAGGCAGGGAAGGAAAAAAAAACTCACCGAAAAACCGGATAAGGCAACGCAGCAAACCCCAAAGCAAGCCCAGCATCCTTGCCCAACTCCCTCACATAAACCTCAAAATAAACACTCACAGGCCGCCCAGTCGCAAGCGGACTATCCCTCTGCACAAGATAGACATGCGGATACCCCAGGATACAACAATCCCCACTCCTCTTATCGGTGCGAACCGTCCAACTTCCCGACCCCGACCCGGACCCGGACCCCGACTGCGTCAGACTACAGTTGCTGCTGTTAAAAACCCCCGCAGGCGGCCTCACCAGCCGCGGCACAGCAACATCATCATCATGCCCCGAGTTTCGCCGCAGACCAGCCATCTCAGGCCTACTCAGGTCCAGCGGCGGCGCCAGGGGGTGCGCGGCGCACCACGCCTCGCCCGCCTCAGCCTGGTCCTGCGACGCGTTGGTCGCGGGGGAGTAGTCCCAGCCCGAGAAGATGTCTGGCGGCGGCGGGAAGCCCGAGGTGTCGGGGACGGCTTCCTGCCAGTTGTGCTGGGAGGGTGGGGGACCTGGCGGGGGGGCAAAGTCGTCATCGTATCCTTTGCCTTTGCCCTTGTTGTTGTTGTCGTTGTGTGATGGTGGTGGGGGAGGTCCTGGCGGTGGTGCAAAGTCATCGTCGTCTCTGCCGCCCTGCTGCTGGTGGTGGTGGCCATATGAGGGCGGGGGGCCTGGGGGTGGTGCGTAGTCACCACCACCACCACCCTGCGCCGTTCCTGAACCTGCGCCGCCGTAGGAAGGGGGCGGTCCTGCTGGCGGGGGCACGTCGTCCACGTTGTTGTTGTTGTTGTTGCTGGACGAGTGTTGGCGGAAAGGGTTGTTAGACTTGAGAGAAGAACTGAACCCCATTGTGGATGAGTACTCGGGCTTGAGTACTTAAGTAAGTACTGTAGGTGACTTGGCCGACCTCGACAGCTGTAGTATCCTGGAGTACTTATGCGATTGATCGTGTTTGTGTGTGTGAGAGAAAAGATGAGTCCAGTCAGGTCCAGTCCAGCCAACTGATGTTAACCAAAGTAACGTCCGTCGTTTCGCTTCCGTCGTTCGAGTAAGTATGTGTGCAATGGGCCAGGCCAACAACACAACACAACAATCTTTTGTTTGGTCTCCAGATGTCAGGTCTTGGTCGAGTGATCCAAAACCAGGCAGAGCACAAGAAAGACACTTAAACCCCAATCACCACACTTGTTTTTTTTTTAACTCGCTGACTGGTAGATATGGACGCCTGATTACGCAGTGACAAGTACAGCAACGTAGTCCAGTCAGTCAGTCAGTCAGTCAGTCCAGCCAGGTATGAGTGAACGAAGGCCTCCCGATGACGATGTGTCTGTCATGCGTGCTAGCTGCTTATTTAGATGCAGACGGAACGGGAGAGGGAGGCTGTGCTAACACCACAACACCGCCAAGGCATTTCTGACGGACGGGGCCCCACCAATCAAGACAGAGCGGACCTAGACGCTTACAACCTCGTCCTTCGACCGGTTTTCTAGAAGGGCAGCCAGCCATCGCTAACTGATTCTAAAGGAGCTACTCGACTTCGATAGAACAATGATTTAAGAGGCTAATTTCACTTCGCCACACCATGTTCCGTGCGCAGGCATACATTTACATACACGTGCTTTCATCATGGGTCGACGGAGAGAGCATCAATTCTTTAGCGAGTGACTTTAGTTGGATTTTTTTCATGTATCAAGAAAGACCAGTACCTCATGAATCTGGCCGCATCATTCGTATCCTACCCCTCATCCCAGACGAGTTGGACATCTGTTCAGTTCCAAAGAAAAGAAAAACTAAATCCACCTCCGCGTTGGGCAACCGACCAAAAGCTAGTCGGGGGGCCCAAGGTACCCTGCATGGATATCGTGGTCCGCAGACACTGCATCACATGCCCACACCTCCCTCATTGCCAGCTGTTTCTGTATGTAGTGCATACACACTACCCCCAGACGCTGGCATCTTCAGCGTTGGGATAAAAGAACGCGGCCAGGGCAATGATCACGTAAGTAGTACAGAGCAGCGCACCCTCCAGGTAGTTGCTGCGCCCGTCGAGGACCAGGAAGTTGGCGATGAAGGCCGACACAAACAGGCACACCGTCTCAAAGAGCGTAAAGTAGAGTGTCATCTCCTTCTGCATGATCCAGCCCAGGATGACCGTCAGCGGCGTGATAAACAGCGCGATCTGGATCGAGCTGCCGACCGCCACACCGATCGCCAGGTCCATCTTGTTCTTCATTGCCACGGTGATAGCGGTGACATGTTCGGCTGCGTTGCCCACAATTGGCAGGACGATCAGGCCGATAAAGGCCTCGCTGATGCTGCTGGTCTCGACGAGCCCGTTGATCGAGTCGACCATGAACTCGGCACACACCGCCACCAGAGCCGTTGAGCACAGCAGCAAGATGACCGCGCTCGTCCGGGAGAGATCGTCTGCGTATGGATCCTCGGCCGCCTCCTCAGCCGCGACAAGCGTGGACAGGGCTCTCGCCGGGATCTGAGATGGCAGCATCGCCCCGGGCGGCCGGATCTCGGTGTTGAGACGGCCTGGGAGCGAGTTCGTCCTACGGATACCATATCTGACACGGGGGATAGGGCCGGTCGCCGCCGTAGGCATACCGGTCTGGTTGGCATGCTGGGTAAAGACGGTCGGGGTCAAGCTCTTGGCCGCGGGCTTCAGAGACAGCAGGGGGTTGAATGGTCTCCTAACCACGCCACCACTTCCAGCTGCACCTTCGCCGTTCCCTGCCACCGCGTCCAAGGCAAAGTCCACGCGCCGGGGCTCACCGGCAGTCACAGCTGGCCTCTCTGCATTTTCCGGGCCTTCGTCGATTGTCCCCTCGGCCGGGCTGTTGGTGCCGTGGGTGTGAGATCGGTGCTTCTTGCGGTACTTGCGGTCGCGCTTGGAGCGTTTGTGCTTCTTGCGGTGCCGACGAGACGGTCGTTCGTCTTCGACAGCCGACTCATCGTCCTCAAACGAGATGTTCCTGCCAAAGACACCAGGTCGGGTCTGATGGTCGCCAGGTGACCCATCCTCGTTGGTGGGGCTGGTGGTAGTCCCGAGGGACGGTGAACTCCGATGGGCCCCGGTCTGTGCAGTCTCCACAGTATCCACCGAGGCAGCACTGGACTTGCGGCGGCGGCCATGACGTACCATACGCTTCACACGCTTTGACACGGTGTCCCGCGAGTGCCCGGACGAGTCCGAGTCGGATGAAGACGAGGAACTGTCATCAGAGCTTGACGAGTCAAACCACGCGACCGCCGGGCCGGGGGTGGATTCAGCATCAATGACATCCTGTGGCGTCGATTCGTACATGTAGGCATGGGATTTCAGCTGGAAGACCAGATATATGATGTATACGAAAAGCAACACCTGTGGAAATCGTGAGATGTCAGTGGCTGCGTGACATAGAGCAGCAACTCGCATCTAACTCTAACTTACCACACTGGTTCCACGGCTGATAATGAGAGACTGCTGGTCTGCCTTGTCATTATTGCTGAAGGAGGCATGGAAGGCCGTCTAGAAGGTCTGGTCAGTAGGTGTGATGGTTATATTGCAGGAACAATAGAACAAACCGGCAGGACAAGACTAATGACACTCAAACTCAAGAGACAGGCGCTCATTTGGGTCACGGTGCTATTGTAGATCTAGGAGATGGGTTGTCAGTATATCAGTCAGTCTGTGGGGCCTGAATGGCTGTCTTACCTGCTCGCGGAAGCGCAGGCCTCCCAAGACGAAACACATGCCCAGGATAAGGAGCAGGTTCGCCAGGATAGACCCAAGAAGGGATGCTTGGACAATACGGATTTCATCCTGATGACCCACAGTTAGTCGTGAGCACGCATGTGATGATGGTCCAGAGGGGCTGGGCTGTAGACTCACTTTCACAAGAGCAATGCTGTAGCGTTGGGAGAAGGGGTGTTAGTGAGCAAGATAAGGAGGGGATATCGGGTGGGCCACAGGCACGCTGGCGACAGCGGCAGGGACAGACAGGCAGACGGGCACTCATGGTTCAAGGATATGGGACGCGATTTGATTTGATAATACCCGTAAATAGGGTTTCTCTCTTCTGCTTCTTGTCTTGATCACTTTAGCAAGGCGGACATACATGCTGTAGAAGTGGTTAGCAACGTTGTACGAGTCCCACGGTGGGCGGGTGGGAAGCCGGCCGGTCGGGCAAACGAGGCGTCCTGCCGCGTCCCACAAGCGGGAGGGAAAGACGGCCGGTTCCACCGCCCTCCCGACACGGCCAGGCGCCCTAGCACATGTCGTGCAATCACGTACAAGATAATAAGTTCCACGGCGTTACCAAAGGTGACATTCATCAGGGCACCGATGGCATCGCCGAAGCGGTGGGCCACAGTCTCGGTCGCGTGGCTGAGGAGGCCGGCGAGCGGGACGATGGCGATGGCATTCATGGCAAAGATCACGCCAGGGCTCATGCCCGGCACAAAGTTGACGGCGATGCCGACGGGGACAAAGACCAGCAGGAGGTTGATCCAGCTGTGGAAGATGACCTTACTGAAGACCCGCGCAAAGCGCCTGAAGACGTTGGGCTTATCATCGCCCTCGCCCTTGACACTGTCCTGGTCTTGGTGGGTTTCTGTGTCTTGCCCGGGTTGTTCTGACTTTTCGTTCTGCGAAGGGGGCCCAGAATCTAACTGAGACCCCTTCCGTGAAGCCTGCGGAGATGGGTCGGCAGACACACCTGCTCCCCCAGATCCGTTATGCGGACCATTGCCTGGTGGGGAGCTGATGCCGCCTGGGCCCTGCTTGGCGTCGACGTCGAGGCCGAGGCCGACGTGACTGGTGGAAGACCTGATGACGGCATGGTCACTGGCCTCTGGGTTGCGACTGCTCGTGGATGTGTCGAGAGTCGAATTGGTACGGTTTGTGGGGTTGTTAGTTATGGGAAGCAGGTCTGAGTTGGTGTTGGTGTTGGGAGTCGGTCGTCTCGCCGTGCTACGGTTGCCGCCATGAACTTTGGATTGTGCCCAAGAACGAAGGCGATCTATATACGTTTCGTCAGGTGAAGTTTCCTTCATCGAAGTTCGTTTGGCAGGACGATAGCAGAGGTTGAGCACGACAAGTGTGTGTGTGTGTGTGTGTGTGTTGTGGGCACAGGCACAAAGGTTTTGCTGAGAAGCAAAGGGTTGGGCAGAATGGGGAAGGGAAGGGAAGGAGAGGCGAGGAAGGCCAGATAACGAACGATTAGATGTGTGGCGCTTTATAATGGGGTATGGATAGGTGAGTTACTAGTCTGTAGACGGAGGGAGGAGGGTGACGGAGTGTGACGGAGGCGCGACGGAGGAATTGAGGGAGGGAGGAAGGCACTTGGCACTTGCACAAGCACGACGTGGGACCCCTGCTCGCAGAGGAGTGGGGGGCAAGAGACACCCGGCCGCCAGTAGCTAGTCACTCACTAAGTGACTGTTAGTGACCCACTCCACAGCCCTGCCCCAGCCCAAGGATTCATCATCCCCCTAAAGAGGCATGGCCAGTGATAGCGCACCCTGCCCCATTGCTCAGTTGACCTGTGACGGGTCCAGAAACGGCATCAGCAACAGCGTCAACTCGGTCTATCACCATGTCCAACTTTACCTCGGCGCAAGGACACTCACCCCATCGACTAACTCACGGGCCAGATGAGAGAGGAGTGAGTGGATAGTGACACAGTATGACGCCCATCAAGGACTCGACACTCAGCACTCAACAATACTGTGTGGAATTCATCCATCGCTTCCACCTGCACTTGCAGCTTCACAGCAGTCACGCCTCCTTTTCTTGGAGGCTATCCCAGCCGAGATCGACACAGAAGCGTTGAGCTGTCACCTCCTCAGCCGAACTTCCCATCATCAAAGCGGCACGGCATAGACTTCCAACTATCGCGACACGGACCGGTGGCTCTGTGACGGTCCATCAGCACGTGCCCGCATGCGTGGTCTGCTTAGCCTTGTCTACGACGGTTATAAACAGTATACTGTGTAAGTAGTGCGCAGTAGTACTCCAGACCGGCCTCAGAGCACACGCAATGCAATGCAGTGCAGTGACTGCAGCAAGTCACTCGACAGGAGCTTTGGCTTCCGTCTGTGTTCGGTCTCAAGTTCACCAGGGATCCACCGGGCACAGCATATGCCACAACGACATGCCAGTCGACTGCATCCCGCCGGCCGCCTCGCTCTCGCTCTCGCCCGGGATGGCTGCTGCACGCTGGAGCTTCACGTTAAACTCCGTTTCCGTTGGTGCTCTGCCCTGTTGCCCGTTGTCCAGTTCCCCGGCCCTCCCTGCTTATCGCCGGGCTCGGGATGGCGGGCTAGCTGGCTTGCTGCCTGGTTGGTTTGGTTGGCTGGACGCACGCCAAGTCAGCAAGCAAGCAACAGTTGAGAACCCCTCCTGCTCCCTCCAGTTCCTGCTCGCCAAGCAGGACCCAAGCAGACCAAGCTCCGACTGGCAGGCCCATGTTATCTCTTGGGGAAACTTGGCCCCAAAGCTTGTCCGAGTCGTATAGAAACACTGTAAGGCTGCCGCGGTACAGTGGGTACGGAGGTACCCCTGGTCCAAGCAAACACTCGCGCCTCCTAAGTGGAGCAGAATAGCTCCTGGGCACAGAAGAACGAGGCTGCATGCACATGAGCATCTATCCACAAGTTTGCCATCCTAGGGCCAGAAAGGCGAGGGCGAAAAGGCCCCAGTGAGAGGTGGCGGATGGGCAGATGGGAAAGTATTCCGGATCACACTATGGGATTCATGACTGCGACACAGCACTGCCACTCTTCGGAGCGACTGCCACCCACCCCCATCCATGCCACCTCGGCGGGTTTACTAGTTGATGTGGACCCCTGTGAACAACTAACTCAAACCCCCGGGACGTGACAACGTCGTGTTCGAGAAAACCAAGTCTACCCTAAAACAACGACGCTGCTACGTCCAATTTAACCTGCACATGTGTGCAATTTTGCTTCCAAGAACTGACTTGTTAAAACATCTTTCTTTCATGTAAAGTTTGCGCATAAACACGTCCTTTGCAGGTTGAACTGAACTTTGAACATGCCTTGCTTAAGTGGTTTAGGTTTGAAAAAGATCACACAGCAGCAGGAACGTCAATAATGGCCATGCTTATTGGCCTCCGTATGTTCCATCAGCTGCCTGGAAGAATCACTCAGAGTACAAGCATCACATCAAATACCTACAGCTGAGATCGGGAATGGCTTTGTGAAGAACGACAGTATTCATCAGGCTTTAGTGATCTGGACTGGCTAATTAGCCAATTTCAAAGGTTCACTATGATGGCAGAAAACCAAAGCCCAGGCAGTCCAGGGTGTGTTGCTGCGGCGGCATGAGAACTTATCTTGTCTTTTTTGTCGAGAAAAGTCTACTCGATGAGCAGCAAGATGGATCTCTTCACTTTGATAACAACGGAGCAGAGTAACTTCCCCACATGTCTTGGACAATAGGTACACTGCAGGGTCAAGAACACAGCCAGAGACCTCGGCCTGGCCATCATCCATCCATTTGACCCCGTTCTGGCCTGACTAGCCAGAGCCGGAGCCAGAGACTTTCCACTGCAGCTTCCAGTCCGAGTTCCACGCCCCGTCCGAAGTCAGGCTGCTGAGGCCCGAAATGCTGAGGATTTTAGTTGCGCCGTCCCATGCCCAGCCGTCCGCCAGTGGCTGCCCGTTGAGCGTCAAGTCTGACACCTCGCCGGTCACGCCCAGGACCGTGACGTTGCCCAGAGACACAGACTCGGTATAGTCACCCGTGGGCTGCGCGGTGACGGAAGTGTTTGAGGCGGAGAGCTACAAAGTTTCCAAGTCAGTCTCACATGTAAAAGGGGCAAAAACAACCTCGAAGAGTCACCTCATCAGTACTACGTACCTTCACCCAAGTGTTAGCGTCGGGCTCCAAGCTCTCGCCATCATCCAGATACAGCGTGCCCTGCGCATTTCCCAGCAGGTCAAGCGCCACAATAAGGCCCCATGGGTTCCGCCGACTCTGCGCCGTCGTATTGCCGGGCTGCTGGGTGGGTATAACGCTCCCGCCACGGATATACACCGGGATATGCCCCAGCGGCGCCTCAATGGTGACGTTCTGGGCCCTGGACACGCCCGAGATGGCAGTCTGGTTGTACCAGTCATACCACACAGTGACACCATCGCCCGACCCAGGGAAGACGCCGTCGACAGTCTCGGCGCCCTGGGTCAGCACCGGCGTGACGAGGATGGAGCCGCCGAGGAGGAACTGGTGGTCCGCGGCGGCCAGCCAGGGCTCGGCGGGGAACTCCCACGCGAGGGCGCGCAGGACGGTGCTGCCGGACGCGTGCGCCTCGGCAAACAAGGTGTACATGTAGGGCAGGAGGGCATAGCGGATAGCCATGGCGGCGCGGCTCGCGTCGGCGACGGCGTCCCAGACGTAGGGCTCCTGCGGGGTGGCGCCGAGGACGTTGTGGTTGCGGTAGAAGGGGAAGAAGGCGCCGACCTGCATCCAGCGGCTGCACAGCTCGAGGTCCGAGTTGCCTGAGAAGCCGCACACGTCCGGGCCGAACATGGGGATGCCAAAGATGCTGAACGACAGCGCCTGCGAGATGGCCAGCACCATCGACGACCACACGCTGTAGTTGTCGCCGCCCCAGTGGCCTGCCCACTTGCCCGAGCCGGCGAACGTGGCCCGCCCGATGATGAAGGGCCGCTTGCCTGGGATGGTGTCGAGGATGCCGTGGTACGTGGCGTTGAGGATCTGGTGGCCGAACAGGTTGTGGAAGTCGTACTCCTGCGAGCCGCCGTGGTGGGTGGCGTTGGGTGAGACTGCGTGCACTGCGAGATCCACATTCACATGGTCAATGACATAGGGCGGGTAGTTGACGTTCCGCACGCCCGGGGTGGGAGTTGTGCGGAGGTACGAAGTCGTTGTGGACGGGGAGCTGACCGCTGTCGCTGAGGAGGCAGGGGCCTGAGCCGCACTCGCTGATGACGCGGCTGCAGCCTCGGTGGCATTGGTGAGGTTGAAGCCTTCCGGGTAGCTGAATACTCCATTGCCTGGCTCACCTGGAAGCAAAAAGGGTGGGTGGACGGGGTTGAGGGAGACGTTGGCGCTGCCACAGCTCCCAACGCAGAACGAGGAGACTTCACTCATATCTATCCAGATCCCGTCAAAGGAGACATTCTGGTACCAGCTTGTGATCTCGTTCCTCCACCAGGAAAAGGCACCTGAGCCATTGGTGGCGCCCAAAGAGTCACCAACCCAGTCAGGGAAAACTATCCGGTTGTCAGTACTTGGGTATCTTCTCCTGCTTGCCGCTATGGCTGTTCCACGGTGGCTTCTTTCACCATTGAAGTGTGAATACCTCATGAGAACCTCGGCCATGGTCGTAGAAGAGAAGGACTTACCAGTGTAGCCAGGCCAAACGCTGCCAATATAAAGTGACCCATCAGGGTTCAGCATGAAGGCATCAGCTTCGATCCCGCGGTCAAACGTAGGGTAAGCATCACTCGCATTGTCCGGGTTCGGGTGATAGATGGCAGAGTCGACAATAGGGACGTAGTGCTGGCCGTTAGCATGCAGCTTCTCGAGGAACCGAGCGCCCTCGTCGTAGCTGAACCTCCCCTGGTCGTTCTCAAAGTCCCGGTACTGGTTCATGTAGTCAATGTCGGTCCAGATGGTCTCGAGCGGGATGTTGGCAGCGGCAAAGTTGTCGACGACCTCCTGCAGCCTCGTCCAGTTCTCGTACCCCCACCTGCACTGGTGGAATCCAAAGGTCCAGTACTGCTGCTGGGCTGGGAGGCCCACGGTGCTGACCTGATATGACTTGACCACGTCTGATGCCGACGGGCCCGAGTAGAAATAGAGGTCGATTGTGCCTCCCAGGGCTCTCCAGGTGATGCCCTGGGGCCGCAGCAGGACCTCTTGCGGGTGGGCGTTGCGCTGGAAGACACCATGTGATAACGTCTTGTACGTTGCTGACGTGTCATTGGCGTCCGCGACGTAGGTTTCTTTTCCGTCCACGTCCTGGAAGTACCTGGTGTCTAAATAGACTGGGTGCACTCCGTAGATGTTCTTGTCTATCGGATTTCCAACATCCGCTGCGTAGAAAGTTCCTGCTCCACCGTGCGTCAGCCTTCGGCCTTTCACTTCACACCCAATGACTGCTGGATCGTAAACCTACTCGTAAGGTTGTTCCCTAGCCTGAAGCCGTGCATAACTTCGCCAAGGCCGTACAGATTGTAGTTCTCGGGCAGAGGTGAGATGAACTCGATGAATTGGTCCTCGTATACGATTTTGCTCCCCTCGGTGGTAAACAAAGTGTCACCACTGGACTTTCTCTTGACAGTAAACGAAAATGTAGGATCGTTGGTCCATGAAAACTCAAAGTCACTGCTGTCAGGGGTAGTATCTCCATCACTGGACGACGCAGGCTTGGGGACAATGGCCTCGGGCAGGAGGAACCAGGTCTCGTTATCAGCCCCAATGTACCGAGGCTGGATTCCGACGTGCAGACGGTCCGAAGCTTGATACTCGACGGTCAGAGTCAGCTGCTCGATCTCGTTGCCGTAGACGTTGCACGCGTCACCGCCCAAGTCCAAGTCTGCCGTAAAGCCATTTGTTGTATTCTGCACGTTTGACGCTGTGTAACCGGGGCAGACACTTTGCGCATCGACAGCCTCCGGGTCCTGGATATTTGGTAAAAGATTCTGGCCTACATCGGCATCAAAAGGGACGGTGAAGACCTCTCTGTAGCTCGTCGTCGTCTCCGTCTGGTTGGATGTGGATGAGGGGGTCTGGGCCAACCCGGCCGGGCATACCCCCAGCAGAAACCAAGTCAACAAAAGAGAAGCCATCACAGCCACGTCGACGTATTTGGCCAGCTTGCGAGGGAGAAATATCCTCAGCGTGAGCCAGAGGCACAAGGAGAAGACAACGGCCGGGTCGACCAATTTAAATATCGAGGGGGGCTCCAGGCGAACATTTGACCAAAAGAGGGTAGCCAGCACCCCTCCTCCTGGCCTGAGAGCGCTCTGGGGGCAGTCTCCTGCACGCATGGTGATGTCCATCGAATGTCACAAGACTATCTGGAAAGGGAAAAGGCCAACCACAGAGCAGGTCGTTTGGTGCTACAAAATCGAAGTCGGGCCTGGGGCCTCAGCTCAGGCTAACAACAAGATCTCGCCGGGCCGACTGCAGACCTATGGCTGCATGTATCGCGAGACTTAGAGCGAGGCCAACTTGAACTGAAGGAGGGGTGCCACTGAGCCGTGTCGTCAGCGGTAGTATTGGCGGGACAAGGGAACAGGCAGCCCCTCCCGACAGACTACTTGCTTAAGTGGAATAGACGATGCGGGTGTTCACCCCAAAAGGAGAAAAGAAGCTTAAAAGTTAAATCCCGCCCCGGTTTCCCCGCAGTATCGTCTCAACCAATATAGCCAAGAAATGGCGATCTGGGGGCTGCACCAACAGCCGAGCAGGATTGTCACTGGCTTCCTGAAGGAAATTCTCGCGACAAATCTCGGCGGCACTCCATACGTATGTACACCCTCGTTGCATTGCAGGATGTCGTGAGAGAATGCAAGCTCTGCCATGGGATGTTTGCTTAACGGAGTCATCTCGGCTTGGTTGCGGCGTTCCGTTCGGCACCATGCAGGCCACTCAAACATTAGAAGCAATAGATCCACATGTTCTTATGTAGCAACATGCAATTTTGATCCGTCCTTCAAAAAGGCAGTCGTTGCCCGATATCCGGAGGCTGTACATATCCGGGCAGGTTAGTCCTTAATTGGTTGCTTTATTCCTCTAACAACATTGAACGTCTCCGTGGTAGGGGGCTGTTTTACCTGCTCGGACAGACCCTAAGGAGAAGGCTTCAGTTTATCTGACAATTTGGTCAATTGCCATAAGTACCTAGGTAGCTCTCGAGAACCGGAGACAGGGGCGTCTGGTTGGCTCTGCAGATGACTTCACAAGGTGGAAACAATCAACCATACCTAGACAGCTTTGGCAACATAAGGAGCCTTGGAACTCGTCAGGTATCTTCTCGAGCTGAGTTGAGCAACCAGGAATCGGCGAGCGTGGAGCGATTCTCCAAGGCTTGCCACCAGTGAGTGACCAGCAAGATCAGGTTCAGATGTAGAGTTTCTGGAACTTGGATCGATTCTATCTATCCCAAGAACTTGAGGATTGTGCCTAGCGTCCAGCCAACTCGTTTCTTTTCTCTGACAAGCATTGTACACCTAGTGCACTTGTGCTTGTATGCCTACAGGTCTCCAGTTGCATTCTGTACGCACAATAGCCTGGCCCGCCTTGACATTCATGCAGGGCATCTTGCCCTTGAATCCCGAGTTAGGCTCCGTAGACCGGGCCACTTCGTTTCTCGTCCATAACCCGTTCGAGTCGACCTCCACCTGGGCTGAACCATGGAGGAGTGGGCGCTCTGCTCATCCGCGACCCAACCGCGTATCGACACGGACGGCACCATAGTGCTTCAGAAACCGGCCCCAGATGGGTCCCATCTTGCCTTGGCCCCTCTCACCTCCATGGGCTCCCTCCCCCATGGCAACAGGCCACAGGACCCTACCTGCGCCGTCCTCCCAGCCCAGCGGCCTCTCGCCACCGTGGGCCTTCTCGTACTCGGGTGCTGCGCTCATGTATCCCGGGTCGACCGTGTTGATGCAGACCCTGTACTTTTGCCACGCCGTAGAGGCCTCGGTCTCGGTGATCATGTTAAGACCAGCTTTGGACATGTTTGTGTGGACGTGTTTGCCCTTCTTGGCACCATGTTTGGGCTTGTCTTCAAAGATGCCCTCGCGCGAGGACACATTGATAATGTGCCCGGTTGTTCCCCGCTTGGGGTCGGTGCCCTTGCGGTGGTCCATGTCCGGCAGGAGTTCTCGGATCAGGATCAGGGGCACAAATGTGTTGATGGAGTGAGCGGTGATCACATCGTCATAAGGGATGTCTGATAGAGATTGCACCCATGAGGATGACCCTGCTCGCTGAACAACCGCATTCGTTTCCATTTCTGTCGCTTGAGTGGTATGCTGCCCCAAGGCCAACTTTTCGAGACCAAGAGTTTCTGGGTTTGCGTCCTTGGTGCCCGATCCCACATTGAGGGTCTCGTCACCAGTGTTGTCCTCGGGGCTGGTTCCTTTCAAGAGATTGTTTGCCGATGCTCCCCGCCAGACCCTTGCTTCGTAATTACCCTCAGCTAGCATGGGCATGGCGGTTCCTTTGAGGCTGCTCTCACGCGCCACGGCCGTCTCCTCCATCTCCACGCTGTCAGTCAGGGTCTGCGCGGCGTTGTTGATCAGGATATCCAGACCGCTGCCCCATTCCTGCAGTATGGATTTGGTCTGACGAACCAACGTAAATGCATCGTTAGCCGTGCGGAAATCAGCACCCACAACCCTCAGGCGATTCATCCATTCCGCGGCGTCCGGTTGCGCTTTGTATCGGGCAACGGCGTCTCTAGGATATCTTGTCGAGGCGATGACAGAGGCGCCGCAGCGCAACAGTCGCAGCACGACATGGAATCCCAGGTTGACCCGGGCACCCGTTACCAGAGCGGTCTTCCCCTCGAGTCTAAGGTTATGAGGCAGGGAGGCGCTAGAACCCGCGAGGTTGAACTCGCCGCAGGGCTCACACATCGCGGAGAAGATCTTGTGCGGCTTGTCGTTTTGCAAACGACAGATGTAACACCTAGATTGCGTCCGCTTCCCCTGCTGATTCAGTGCGCTTGCTGCGACGAACGCCTTGGTAGCGTCGTCCAGCTCGTCCTGGTCAGGGGAAGCGTCGCATGCCAGGACATTGCCGTCCTCGTGTTCTGGCACCTGTGGTGCTTTTGTGAGGTGGCGCCTGAACCTGCGAACCGCCTCCTCCCAGTGCAGGCGCCTGACCTCGTCATCTGCCATATCGGGCCACATGAGTGATGCCACATGCCTCGTTCGCGCCGACGACATGGGCGGCATGTACAGCGCGGTCAGGCTCGGGAACTCTGTTCCGACGCACGCATCGTCCCTTGCAATTTCAAAGTCGGCCAGGAGTTGGTCTGCGATGACCGTCGGCTCCTCATTCTCAATGAACTGGCGATAATCGGCAGGTTCCAGAAGATTATGGGCTCCCAGGGACACTCGCCTGTGGACATCATATTTGGCCCAATTGACGCACAGCAGAAACGACTCCAGCCACTCAAATTCTGCCGCGGAGATCGCGTCGTCGCATCTATACTCGACGCTTATGGCGTGCCGAACTCGCAATGTATTCTTGTCCCGGATGCAACGGACCTGGCGGCCTGTCTTTCCATCTTGCTCGTATGTGTACCAGAACCCATCCACCGCCCGTCTCGCATCCTTGAGTAGCCAAGGAGGAAACGGCCAAGACTTGCTCACCGTGAAAAGTTGCAGTGCCTTATCCGTGGGTATAAGTGCTGGGTGCGAGAAACGGAAACGGTACCAGCCCATCGAATGTGGGCTCTTGCGTACTTGGCGAGACAGGGCCATCGGGGAGCATATCCGACGGGCGTCTTTCCGTAGGCCGTCGCCAATGTGTTGCCGATTATCTCTGGGAGCTGGCTCTTGAGGTCCTCCGGGAACCTTCAGCCAATCGGGATACTGGTCGTAAAGCAAGGCCAGGCGCAGAAGCTGCTCTGACTTGACCTGATTAAGGTTTTGAAACGCGTGTATGAAAACCGGGAGGAAGGCCTGAAATTGTGCTACGTCCCAGTTTCGGGCGTGATCATGTAACTTTGCGGCAGTGCATTTTTCGTTGTCAGAGATAAAATTCTGTGGCGCGAAAGCACCGGGGAGTTCCTCGAGGTTGTTGGCGTCGATTGCTGTCAATACATCGACCGGCACGAAGCGACATGTGGCATCCAAAAGCGTCCTCGTCAAGCTCTTGAGCTGCTTGTCGTGATGGCCAGGAACGCGCAACAGCTGTCTAAAGCCACGCATGAAAACAGCTTCCAGACCCTCGATTACCGAAGGACCAAAATCCGATCCATGGATGCGCACGAGCTCGTCAGGAGCGAGCCTCAGCTTGGAGCTGTTGAGGAAGTCCACCTGCTGGGCCTGCTGCCGGTTCCACGCTCGTGCGAGCTGGCTGAGTGATATCCAAATGCGCTGAGGACGATCGTTGCCGGTGCGGAAAACGGATCTCCATGACGGACTATTTTCGAGAATGCTCCTTAGCCGAGACTGAGGCGAAAGTGCTGACGGCGTGTTGGCTAGCTGAAGGACACGCCACAAACTGAGATCCTTGAGAACGGGCTCGACAAGCTCTGTGGGCAAGTCGGCCAGCCGGGCTGCGACCCGGACGATTCGCTTCGGAAGCTCCGGCTGCGTCTCCATGGCCATGGAGATCCTGGGGAGTTGAGCTGCAAACAAAAATCAGTGCTTATTCTGAAAGCTGCGTACTGGGGGTTTGAAAGCTCACAAGGAAGTCGATTGATGTCGGTTGAAGATACGGCTGTGGCTGACAGTGGCGTGCATCAATTGGCTTGGCCTTGGCAGCGTGAGAACCAATCTCGGATGTTGCCCCAAACGGACTGATAGGAGGAAGCAAGAAAGTCAACGATATCTGCTACTGTCCTTATATTTAAGTATTCCGGGAGGTGACGTGTGAATACCTTGGCCAAGGCACAGCCGTGGTGGTGTATGGGGCTCAGTCACCGAAAGCGTTGTCTGCCTAAACTAACGCGCGATTGAGCATCAATCTCCACATCATCGCTGGCTGACCCCTGACCGTAGGATTCTGAGATCAGCACTATCGCCAGAATTGCCTATGTGATACCAGGATGGAAATTCCAATCCACGTCTTTGATGGGAGCAATACTCCCCTAAATCATAAGACGTAGATCCATAAAACTGGCCATAAACAGTCACCACTCGCCCAGTTCGTTCACACAAGGTCATTTCGGCCGCAAAGGCAAGCTGCCGAAAGCCTTATCCAGCTGTGCTCCCTGGTCGTCGGGAGCAGCCATCTCACTCAGCCCACCCGGCCCTGTGTGAGGCTGCAGCGCAGCCAAGCTCACCCCCCTGAGCTGCTCACTGGCACTCGCCCCCGGAACGTCGCCCGTCATGAGATCCGTGGCCTCCTGCCCGCTGCCGCCGGTCCTCTCGGGCTCCAAGAGCCTCGCGTCGCTGTCCAGCCAGCCCGGCGCGACCCGCCGCTTCTCTGCCAGCTCCCGCGCCTTGATCCTCTCGTCCAGGTCCCTGAGCTCCTGCTCCGCGTCGCCCTGCAGCTTGGTGAGGTGCGCCTGCAGGGCCCGGCAGCTGGCGATGATGTCGTCGGGGTGGGCGGCGTGGCCGGACTGGGAGATGACGTAGCGCGGCTTCTCACTTGACTCGGGGTCCGCGGCGGATGTGATGCCCGTGGCGGAGGGGGGTAGCGTGGATGGCATGGCCTTGTAGGTGTAGGGGAGGGTGATGGATGTGGGCAGGTTGGTGAAAGGAGATACCGTTAGAGGCACCTGGGCCAGGAGTGGGTGGGTCCCTGGAATATGTAAGTGAGTGAGTGCTACAGCGAGTGAGCGATGAGATCGTTCCACTTACGGTTGTCATGCATCGTGACAAGGAGGCTCTCTTTGGTATGCTGGTCTGAAGTCGAACTGAGCCCGAGGTAGTGGACAATTCCTGGATTTGGTGTAGAGTGGAGGCCTGTGATGATGATGTGACGACAAATCGAATACCAAACGGGCTAGGTGAGAGTACAGGGCGATTAGACGGAGTGTTGAGTCGGTCAAGTGGTTTGTATCCCGGTGGTCACATGCCGATAAGAGCACCAGGGGGTGTTATCGGAGCTCCCCCCTGCTCCTTGCTCCTCCCCCTCCAAGACCAAAAAGTTGCCTGGATCCCGTCGGCCACGGCGACACCGAGCCCCTCTGGGTTGCACAGTACTTTCACTGATCAACTCGAGGCGCGACAAGACCCAAAAGATGTTGCTTACCACAATCCACGCGTCCCCGGCCCTGGGCGACTTTATGCCCCTCTCAGAGTACCAATCCACAACCCCAGAGACCTTCCACGGCGGGAAGCCCGTCCTCCACTACCACGCGACAGGCGCGGAGGCGTGGATCCCCAAAGACCAACAGAGCACACTGCCCATCTTCCCAGCCGATTCTCCCGTCTCCGAAGGGGACTCGGGCGAGATCGTCTCGCAGGATGACGTCGAGCTGTTTGTCAATTCAGAGTACGCACTGCCACGCGCGTGCCCCTAGCGAATAACCAACAAAACTCCAGGTTGCTGACCACCCAAACTCTTCAGGACTTTCACCATCTTCAACCCCAAGTCAGGCACCGGCGTGCAGATACCATACCCCTCGATAGCCCTGCACGCAATGCAGCACAAGGCCGAGCCCTCCCCCACCGCCGGCAACGGAAGAACCAGCAGCGAGAGCGACTCCGCCAAGGCCCCCTGCATCCTCCTGCAGCTGGACCTGTCCGACGGCGGCGCCGACGACGAGACCTTTGACACCGCACAGCTCACCATTATCCCGCCGCCCTCGTCCACAGACCTGTCCTCCCCCGCCGAGGCGGGCGCGAGCCCGCGGCCCGAGCAGGAGAAGCTGTTCGACGCCATAACCGCCTGCCAGAACCTCCACCCGGACCCTGCGGATGACGACGACGAGGACGAGGACGATGATGGCGACAACTACACGGACAGGATCATCTTTGAGAGCAACGTGGATGGCAGCGGCGAGGCTATAGAGGGCCTTCCGGGCGCGTTCAGGGGGAACTCGACTGGCGGGCTGCCGCCTCCTATGCCTGGCAGCAGCGGGTGGATCACGGCAGAGAATGTCAACGAGTACTTTGACGAGGATGGAAATTGGATAGGCGACGGCGGTGAGAACGGAGATGCGGAGGGCGAGGAACTGGGAAATGGGGCGGGAACGGTAAGGAGTCGCGACCCTGATGGCGCTGAGGAGGGCGAGAACAAACGTCCACGCACAGACTAAAGCACGGCTGGTTGCGGACCTCGGGTGATTTGGCCCATTGCCCATTGCCCGTAGATAAGAGTATGAGATACCCATTTATTCATGAAGTCGTTGGCTGGCGAAGATTGTCTCCAGCCGCAATGCCCGTTTAAGGCCTGTGAGAATCGTTGTCGTCGTTGATTCTCATGTTCCATTGCTCCTATCCTGTCTTGTCAAAGTGACTCCTAAACGCCCTGCGTTACCCTTGTGATCGAAGGCGAAAACAAACAAATCCAACATACCCGCAGGCAGTCTCAGGTTGCCTGGCAACCTCAGACATTATCCCATTCCCCCTGCGGCGGCCTTGCGGTGCCTTCTTCCTCAACCCACCGTCCCTTGTCGTCTCCAATCTTCAGCCTGAACAAGCCCAAGTCTTTAAGCAATGCCTGCATATGCTCCTGCATCTCATTGTGCCGTTCCTCGTGGTCATCGGAGTTGTATGCCTCGTCTTCGTCACTGCCCTCGTAGAAGGTTTCGTCATCTTCTGGTGCAATCTCATCCTCATTCTCGCCCTCGGCATTTTCCTCTTCTTGCTTCTCATCCGATGTCCCCGGGCGGCTGCTGAGTGTGACGGGCGGGATCGGGTTCTTCAGACTGTCCAAAGCAAGTTTCAAGTGCAGCCTGAGCGCCTCATTCTCGGTCTGTAAGGACCGTATCTTGGTCTCGTACACCTGGCCTCTTTCCTCCATCATACGCTGCATGCTGCCCACACGGTCTTGGTATTCCTCCAGCCGTTCCTCTTGTTCCTTGACATTCTTCTCTCTTGAACGACTCTCAGAAACCGAGAGCTGAAGGGATCGTATCTCCTCTGCCATAGCAGCAATCTGCGCATCTCTTTCCGCACTGGACATGTGGTCTTGATTGACCACAGCACGCGTGCGGATCCGCTTAGCTTGGTCTGCGTATCGTAGAGTTGATAGTGTCTCTTCATAGTCGGAGGGCGCGATACAAGCGATCATGGCGGTCTTGGAATTCCCGCCCAAGGAATCCTTGAGGAGCCATGTGAGGATCGAGTCACGGTAAGGGACAACAGTGTCCTTCCCACGGCCACCTTTGCCTGAGCGTTGGGATTTTGGATCGGCGAGTGCGGCGATGACGCGACCAAGGGTTGTTAGAGACTTGTTGATATTGCTACCTTCTCGGAGCCGTTGTCCAGTCGCCTCGGTTGCTTTGGCGCGCTCACTGCCAGCCAGATCGACGAGCCGGATGCGACTGCTGCGCTCCGTGGTCTCGTCTGTCTCCATATCGTGGTGTATCTGTTTCAACATGATGGTGAAGACGGCATGGCTGCGGCTAGACGTGTCGTTCATCTTTGTAGACGCCGTCGTCCGGGAGTTGTCGCCTTTCTTCATGAACCGCAGGATCTCATCAATGCTGCGGACCGGCACCTCTGTCAGATCCTTGACGTAGGGGCCCTCTGTTGGTGATTCTCGAATCTTGAGATAGTAGGGCGCCTGGTTCGGGACGATAGGTACGAGCAGATCGCGGACGTGCTCATTGTACACCTCAAAATAGGACACTCGCACGTTGTAGCTGATATTTGGGGTTTCGTTCTGCGCAGCCTCGATCCTCTCGAAAAGATCTTCACAGGTCCGGGGGATGAGCCCGGGGTAGTCTGGGGTACCCATCATGGTATAGCTCTTTCCCGAGCCTGTTTGACCGTAGGCGAAAATGCATGTGTGGTAGCCTTCAAAGTTGTGATCCAGGAACTCCTCACCGAGGCTGTTGTAGACATCTTCCTGCGTGGCATAGTGAGAGTCCTTGGTGTCATGACTCCAGAACGAACTGTCAAAGGTGAATGTCTTCTCCTCTGTGATCTTCCGTGTCTTGGTGCGTAGATTTGCCGGGTCATGGTCATTAGGCACGAGCAGCGTTGTGGCCTGGTTGATGGGGTTCATATCAATCAGACATTCGGCCCCACGCTCTATTTCTAAACATCGTGGCGACAATCATTAGCAACCGATGGGTCTCCCGACAACTGCGGAGACGTAAGATGGGAGCCTTGAATACCTCGAGGCAGAAACGCACGAACGCGCACGACGACGCGCACGTTTCCACCGTTGTCCATCCTAGCGTGCAGCGGCACAGTGCCATCACGAGAGCGAAGCGACGGCGTGGAAGCCGATGAGCGGATGGTCCGCGGGTCGATGGCGGGGGACGGCATCAGTCGCGGTTCGAGAGATATTCCCAGTAGTGTCTCTGATATGTCGTCCACAACTTCACGATATCGCTGCCTTCTTGAGCAATGCATCTGTCTGGCAGCGCATTGCGCCTGCCAACGTGTGGGCTGCGAGTCGCTGGCTGGTGTTGACACGGATTCCGATTGGGGAAGGTGGGTCAACCTGTTCCCCTGGCAATTTGATACGTCAGCCACCTTTTTTTCCCATCCAGCCTCCCGGTTCAGCTCCTTATCGGCATCTGATAAGAGCCCAACTGCTGGCTGGCCTGGTATTGAAGACCTACAAGTCCCTCCATTTTTAACAAGGATGCATAAAATTGGAGTGCTGACAACTCTCAAGCTGTCAACACATTTTCTAATCAGAGCACACAGGGCAGGATCCAATGGCCATACTGCGGGAACTTCAAGTCCCATAATGCTCAAATGAACTGTAGGATCTGGTCAAAAGTCAATCTGTTTTTGTTGTTGCTGGGTCTTTTGCTAGGAAGAAATCAACATCTCACCAGAACATTCATGTCACGGCTTCAAACCTAGCAATATGGTTCGAATTGAGAAATAAGAGTTTGAAATGATCAAGGCGGCCCTGAATTCAAAAATACAAATTTGAGTTGTTTATTTAACTCAACAGCGGGCTGTTAAGGGTATGCTTCCTACTTTAAAAAGAAACATTGTAAAAACGGGCAGGCTTGGGACGCATCTGCCTCTAGTACCTTGGCACCTACCATGTAGATACATACTCGCCATGTAGATACATACTCGCCTCAAGATGCCATCCGTTCTTGGTATTCGGCGTCGTACCCGGCCTTTCGGGATTCATCGCAGAGGATCTCCTCAATTTTCAATAAAATGGTACTTCTATCAAAAACCACCAAGTCTTCCATGGTTGAGTCGAGGAGGAAGTTGACTTCATTCCGGATGGTAGCACGGATCTCGTCAATGGATGCCGTTGACGGCACTCCGACGGCGGCATAGTAATCCATAAAGGGGATGGCGCTCATTATGGTAATTTTATGTAGATGGTGACACAGCTGAGATATAAAAGGAGGTTTAATGCCTTTGGGAATCAAGTTGAGTTCTTGTCTTTAGCAGTGATGATTTGACAATTTTTAGGATGTGCAATCGTTATCTGGGCAATTATACATCTTTCTTTTCATTCCAATGGCCTTGTAGTACCCTAATGTAGCTAGGATCGCCTTTGTGAATAAGCATTATTTTACAGGCAATACTTGTTTGTCCCAACTTAACAACATATGAAAGGACTTGTGGATTGCATGTCTTCACTGGACTTCAGGACAAAGTAAACGGCATGCTCCTTTTTTCTGTGCTGAGCTAATGGATTGTGTTGTCATGTGCAATGGTAGATTTTTCTATTCATGGATCTGCGTGGAAAGACGAGTGAGGATCCATCTGAACCTGCCTAAAAAAAGGTTTGATTTGCAAAGTGCACTGTGTTCTTGTGTCTAAAGACTTGAACCAAATCTCCAGCTGTATATCCTTTAAATCCAAAATAATCAAGCACCAAAAGACAACAGACTGCTTTCTTGAGTACATTCTCTGCATTTTAAAGTGGTACACACCCTTTGGTCTAGAAGCGCAAGGGAAGAGTTCTATTTGCAATATTTCTCTAAAACTGATGGTGAGTTTGGCTTTTGAAGCAAGTTTCCGCAATCCAGAGTGGTGCTTTACACTCAGTTTTCAAGGGCACTTTGTAACATTAGTACCTGGTCAAGTCCTAGTCAAGGCGCACTGCATCCATATAAGAGATGTCTTTCCAAATCTGAATGCATAGTAATGACCACGTTGGCTGGAAGTGACTGTGTCGAGCTGGAGAATGTGCAGCAGGCCCATCCATCAATGAGGCACTGTGTACTAATATAGTAATGTTTGCCTGGCTGAAGCTTGCCTGGCTGAAACTTGCCTGCCAGAGGCCTGAAGGTTGCAGGCAGAAAGGCGGGCTCTGGACCACTTGCGGCCTAGCTCGCGGTTCGGCGGAACGAAATTCAGTGCCAGGGATTGTCTTGTCAGTGACTGGATTGACTGTCGCCTTCTGTCTTGACGCCACGCTTGAAATTTTCATCACGTACCCCCGTCAACATCCACTTCTAGTCAACCCAAGGCTTCCCTTCTCAAGCAACCTCCCTCACAACCGATCGTTGTACATTTCCTCGATCATCTACCACGTCTGTCGGCTTTCTCGACAAATCCACGCCTTTCATGCTATCGCGCCTCTTCCCAACGACGACGCGCCTACTTGCTCGCATGGCTGAATCCGCCCCCTCCCCCACTTCGGGTTCTCCTGCTGCTGCATCCAGGTAAATCCATCTCTCATGTTCAAGAACACTTCTGTTGCGCATCCCAAATCTCGATGCCCAACTTATTCCTTCATGCTTCTCTGAATGACGGCGACGCTCTGCAATGTCAACGGGCCTGCGGACCTTGCTGCCCAGGTGTACTTCTATGGCCAAATCTGCGTCATCCCAAGGCATTTCGGGCACATGAGTAGAACTGTTCAATTCTTCACACGCTAATACAATCGCCTTCCAATTCAAACCTCCTTCCTATCATCTCTACTGCTCTCCTACGTGATGCTAGCGCCCCTGGCCTCGTCAGACGTCCACATCTCCTGCCACTGTGGAGAATGAGTGTTAAAATTTGCCAACAGGTCGTTCTCGGAGGCTCCTGCCCCCAAGGCAACCATCTACGTCGGGTGAGTCAAGCTCCAGGCACCACGCACGAGAGCTCCCACTGACCCAGATAGCAACCTGTCGTGGTCCACCGATGACCAGGCCCTGAAGGAGACCTTCAAGGACTTCGGCGATATCCAGAATGCCGTAAGTTCTGCCGCCGCATGAAGCATTGAGGTGAAGCGAGGAATGCTGACTAAACGCAACAGACCGTTGTCATGAGGGATGGCAGGAGCGCTGGCTTCGGCTTCGTCGACTTCTTCACCAACGATGACGCCCAGGAGGCCATTAAGCAGATGAACAACACCGAGTATGTCCACGTCTCACCAATTCCTCTGGAGCTCTCAAACCAGCTTTCCCAGTCTACTTTTCTTGCAGCTTCCTGACATGATATGCTTCAGGCTTGACGGACGTACGATTACCGTCCAGGAGCGGATCCAACGGGCCGGTGGAGGTGGCGGTGGCTTCGGCGGTGGCCGGGGACGCGGTGGCTTCGGCGGTGGCCGCGGTCGTGGTGGTTTCAGCCGCGACGGTGGCAGCAGCTACGGTGGACGCGACGGTGGAAGCAGCTACGGTGGACGCGACGGCGGAAGCAGCTACGGCGGCCGAGACGGTGGATACAGCCGTGGAGACTCGTACCGCGGTGGTGGGCGTGGCGGCGGATGGGGTCGCGACAGCGGCCGCGACAACAGCTACTCCGGCGGCAATGGAAGCCGGGAGGGTCCTTACTAAGGAAGGGACAGGATGACCTGGCTCTCAAGCCACTGCGCGGATGAGGATCGATGATGAGCTGTTGGAGGGCCGAGTTTGCTGAGTTGTCTTCGGGCGACTTTGGTGGTCCTAATGCAACGAAGTGCCGAGTCTGAGCTGGGCTGCTTTGGTGGTGTGTAACCTGACTTACTGATACGTTCTGGAGTTGTGGAGAAGCCCAATGTGCTCTGATACGGGGCATACCAAGATACAAAAGAACTACGGCTGCGCGTAATGAACCCAAGCTACATTCGTGATGACCGGATCGGCAATGCCACCAAGATGTTCGGCACTGTCCTAATTCATGGACCTATCGGTAGGAGTGGATAGTTTGGTCGCTGGCTCTACTCCGTGTACACGTCACATACAGGTTTCCCATAAAATGTCTTCCTGTAGAGGTGTTGGGAACAGAATAGGTGCTTTTGCCTTGAAGCGAATTCTCGAGCAAGGCTTGTGTGCATAACATGATGAGAGTTCGAATCTGGCTATCTCGCAATTGCCAAGTTCCAGGTCTGTTTATATGGTTTGCATGGCTAGCTTGCATATATTCCCATGTCTCCTTGTACGCTTGGAATTTGTCTGAGGTATTCCCCAAAATCATTTCCATCTCTCTGAGGTTTCACCAACCTGACTACATATATATCGTGTCAAAGACGACCTGGGCTGTCAAGGACCCAAGGTACCTTGGTGCCCCACTCCCTCCATTTAGCGCCGTTCCCTGCTTAGTGGGTCCCAGCATGTGACTGGTAGCTTCAATGTTGAGGCCGGTAAGATATGTAATTGGGTACGGAGTACTTGCATTTCAGTCGGAACGCTGGCGGCCAGCCTGGCCAGGGCACCCAGGTACGGCTGCCACACCCTTGCACCTGCCTTGCTCACCCCCAATTCACGTATTCATGCCTGTCACCGGGCACTGGAAAGTGCAGTAGAGCAAGGCGGCTTGTTGGGCATACCTAGGTACCTAGGTAGGTAGCTAGAAAGCCAGGAGCGAGCCAGAGCGAGCCATTGCAATTCGGATCCGGGCAATTCTCATCCCTGGGCTTGGAGCGCCGGTTCTGGGCTTGGGTCTGTTCGCGCGACGCCAACTGAGCCCAGCATTGAGTGAATCCCTTTCTTCCACCTTTTTGACTTTTACCCCATCCACGAAACCGCCTTGCGCCTTGCGGCAGGGCTACTTCACCTTCTCAGCTTTGTTACGTGCCCATTATTCTTTTTATTTTCTACAACCAGAAAGGGGGCCGCACCTGGCCTGCTGCCTGACCAACCCAGCTGTACTCCGTACACCAGCCCTTGACTGCTGAGTTTTCTCAGCTCCCCAACCATCCATCAGCCAGACATCCAGCCATCCAGCCATCCAGCCATCCAGCCATCCAGCCAGCCAGCCAGCCTTCGCTCCCGCAGAGGGCCAGATTTCTCCAACGTCATTGGAAACTGGGCCCGAGCAATCTCTCATTCGCCAACCGCCAGTCGCCAGCCGCCAGCCGCCGGTCCAATACTTCCCAGGCCTCCCTCCCTGCCTCCCAGCCGTCGCGTGCCCCGACACTTGACGCGCGACCTCATCGCGACATTGCCTTCCCTTCATCGACCCACCCATGAAAGGTGACATTTGCTGCATCAGGAAAGCGCGTTATGATGGTTGGAGGGCGGTGGAAGTGGTGAAGATATAGCTGTCGGCCCTGGACACGATGACTCGCCCCTCTGGTGCGAGCTTCGCGCAGTTCTTCCCCACGGCTCCAAAGGCGGCCAGGGAGAGGGCGATGGAGCGCGAAAAGGCGAAACAGGAAGCTACCGAGTCGCCATCGTCTGCTCATCTGCACAAGACCACCAACGGTCACCAGATCCCCAGCGCGCGACAAGACGATCCTGCCAGCTCGAGATCCCGCCGGGACACTTCGGTATCAGATCCATCGCGAACCCCCGCTGATGATATCGACAACATACCAAGGGACATCCCCAACACTGTTGGCTCAGAGACTTCGAGCACAAGCATGGCCTCCTCAATGACGAACGGTTCATTGCGACCCAACGGTATTACCGCTCCCAAAAGCTCATCCTACTCTCATCTCACCCCCTTGACGACAATCGACTCGCCGTCAACGGCCATAAACTCGCATCCGTCAAAGCCAACCTCACACATCTCATATTCCGACAAGATCAACGGATCCTCGATGAATCTTGATGGTGCCTGTGAGGAGAAGAACCCCACGGTGGACAAGGCCGGCCTCGTACATCGCGTACCGGCTCGAGACCCCTCACTTCGCATCCAAGTAATCAAGTCTATACATGAGCCTTCCACCGATCGATCGTCGCGGGACAAGAAGAAACCAAAATACAAGGAGTTTGGGTTGGTACGTACACATCATACATTCGACCCGGCAATGGGGAGCGTCATCTTCTGAGTTCTGGACAATCTGGCTAATAAGTTATTGTGTTGATAGGAAGATGACGCTCCCCCTCCAGCCGATCCACGACTTGCCAAGGGCAGTCGTCTGGACTATATCAATGTCGATTACCACCTTCCCAAGTCTCGCTTGCGCCAGTCGCCATACAATGTTAAGCCCTACGCGTGGGACTCCAAGACGTCTGTCGGCCCTGGGCCTCCAACCCAACTGGTAGTCTCTGGCTTTGACCCTTTGATCACCTTCTCCAAGGTTGCAGCAATTTTCGCTTCATTTGGTGACGTCGCAGAAAGCAGCAACAAGATGCACCCCGAAACCGGTAGCTTTCTGGGCTTTGCTACTTTTCGGTACAAGGACTCGAGGCCAAACCGCTCCCGGCCACACCCGGTCCTGGCCATTGACGCTGCAAAACGTGCTGTCCGAGCCATGAACGGCAAGAAGATCGAGTCAAACCTCGTCCGTGTCGAGTTCGATCCAGAGGGCAAGAAGAGTAGGCGCATGCTGGAAGACGTCCTAAACAAAGAGCGCGAGAGATCACAGCCCTTAATCCCGAAACCCATACCCACAGCACCCAGGACACCGGGCATCATCCCAGGCCCACCTCCAACAGCGCCTAAAGGCCCTGCAGCATATCGGTCGACACCAGAAGTGCGCCCCTTGCCCGTCGCGCCGCGGGTATCGACCCTGATCGAACAAGTACCGGTCGCCACCCAACTCAAGAGCGAGCCATACATTTTCGTCGCCCACGAATACGTGCCAGTTATGCCGACGACAATTGCGCACATGAAGAAGCGGCTGAAGAACTACAGGTGGGAGGATATACGCGCCGATAGGCTCGGTTACTATATCGTCTTTCGAGATTCATCATTTGGACGCACCGAGGCTGAGAAATGCCAGTCGTCAGCGGACGGTACCGCTTTCTTCACTTACAACCTCAATATGAAGCTGCACTTGTTCGGCGGCGAGGGCAAGCCACCAGTGAACTCGACGTCGCTCACTTATAAGCGCCGAAGTCGCAGCCCACCTCGCCGTCTGGCCGCGATCGAGCCGCCGAAGCGAGATGACAAGGAGCGCGCAAGACGGGAAGACGTGAGAGATTTGGAAGATGAGAAGCGCGAGAGAGCCAACAATTTTGATCCTGTCAAGGAGGCTGCCGAGGTGGTTCAACGAGAGATGATCGAGCACCTTATCAAGCATATCCGCCAGAAAGTGGCAGCGCCGACCTTGTTTACATTCCTGGATCCCGCTAATCATGCTGCCAAACGTCGCAAGTTTGGGATCGAGGATCCAGCTGGGGCCAAGACGCCTGCCTTCCTCTTCGAGGACACTGAAGAGAAGTCTCCTGCGAGCACGCCTAATTCGCGCGCGGACCCGATCGAAAGGCGGACCAAACACCTTGATGTCACTGCACTACCTCGCATTCGTAAGGCAAAGAAAGGCAGTCTGATTCGGAGGCCTGGATTTACCGATCCATTTGCTCGAGAGCGACCGACCTCGCACCGACCGGCCTTCCGTTCTCTCCACCATCGTTTGCAACACGCTGAAAGCGATGCGGAGTCCGAGGACGACGCAGAGAATCGGGACTCCTTGGCCAGAGACACCGAGGAGCCTGAGTCTCGGCCTCGCAGTCGCATGAGCACTGATGAGGACGCAAAGGATGACTTCGGCCAGTGGGGTCCTGCCGAAGACGACTCGATGACCGAGGCCAGCCTGGCACCAGATCGGCCATTGCCGCGCACCAAGAAGAGGAAGCTGGACCTGCAGGTAGAGACTGCAATCAAGCGACAGAAGAAGAGCGACGAGGAGCTATTCGGGGTCACCATTGATCACATCGAGACCGAATATCCTCTTCGGGACGCATCTGAGGATGTTGTCTTGGAAGACGCAGACTCCATGGCGGTCAATCTAGATGACTCGTCTGTAGCCACGCAAGAACCCGTTTCCAAGACTGCAAAGAAGACTCTTACCAAGCCCAAGAAGAAATCCAAGAAGCAGTTGTTTGAGGAGCGCGAGGCTCTCAAGCGACAGCAAGAAGAGATATTCGAAGAGGAAGCCGAGAAGAAATCCGAATCTGTCCACCAGCCCACACCACCTCCAGATCCTGATTTCAAGCCCACGCCGCCACCGGAGGATCCAGACAAGCCCTTACCAGATCCAGCGTTATACCCAGAACATGTCACCAAGGCTCTGGAGTTGCCTGCTAACTTCAAACTTGACATCGAGTCTATGCGAACCATGCTCCCCGGGGACAGCGACCAGCCGAATGTCGCCAAGCTCAAGAAGAAGTTCAACGTGGAAGACATTGGCGACCCGCAGGCATGGCTTTGGAGAAGAGACCGCATCAGAGAGTTGAATTCATGGGATGGTTCGGGTGAAATTGTGGGGATTGGAGGCTACTATGTGCCAAACCCCACGGGTTGTGCGCGCACAGCAGGCATCAAGAAGATTCTCAATTCTGAGAAATCCAAGTACCTGCCGCATCACATTAAAGTGCAAAAGGCCCGAGAAGAGCGAGAGAAGGCCGGCAAGGGCGGCAAGGTCAAGGGCGCCCTGGCAGAGGTCAGCAACACGAGGGTTGCACCCGACCATGTCGCGTCCCAGAGCAACGCCCGCGACACACGCGCCAAACAGCGTGACCACAACTCATCCCTCGAAAAGACCCAGAAAGTGTTCGGGCAGGCGTCGGACGTGTTGCGCTTTAACCAGCTGAAGAAGCGTAAGAAGCCTGTCAAGTTTGCCCGCTCCGCAATCCACAACTGGGGCCTTTACGCCATGGAGAACATTGCCAAGGACGACATGATTATCGAGTATGTCGGTGAGCAGGTGCGGCAAAAGATCGCCGATCTCCGCGAGCAGCAGTACACCAAGAGCGGCATAGGCAGCAGCTACCTGTTCCGGATCGATGATGACACGGTCATTGATGCGACAAAGAAGGGCGGCATCGCGCGCTTCATCAACCACAGCTGTGCGCCGAACTGTAAGGCGAGCATCATCCGCGTGGAAGGGAGCAAGAGGATTGTCATCTACGCAGAGAGGGCCATCGCACAGAGTAAGTCTTTTCCCCACTCCCCTCGCTCTGCGGAATACTTCAAGTTTGATGGGGCCTCGTTACTAACTGGTTTCCTTACAGACGAGGAATTGACATACGACTACAAGTTTGACCGAGAGATGCGGTCCGAGGATCGTATCCCTTGTTTGTGCGGCACCCCAGAGTGCAAGGGCTTCCTCAACTAAATCCTTTTACTACCCCTCCGCAAATGTCAAGATAGTCAGCCAGGGCGCCATTTTTCCCCCGTCTTCCCCGGGTGCTTTCTCACGTCTCTTTACACAAGGGGGAGAGAGAAACAAGACAGCGCGGGCTCGTGAATTGTCGTTGTCGGGTGCTAAGATAGCAGCAGCATTGATAGATTGTGTGTGGTGCTCATGTGGATCTATCTATCTATTCTCGCCCGCTACCTGTGTCGGAGGTCATCGTTCTCTTGGTTTCTGGTTATATACCTGCATTCACTGTTGGGCCTTGCATGCCAGTTGGGGGTGGGGGGTGTGGAGGGAAGAAAGGAGTTGGTCAATAAGTAAGACCTTCTCTTTGGGGGGGGGGGGGTTTACTTCGTAAAGTGCAGGCAGGGTAAGGGGAAAAGAGGAATTTTGGGTTATTAGGTTGAGACGCATATTCCCAACCAGTTGTGTGTGGTAGAGGGCTTCCGTTGTTAGAGAGAACGGCGTGGGATGTCCATTCAAGCAGAACACTCCCGAAGTCAGCCTAGATTGGGGAAGGCGAGTCAGAGGAGAGCCGCAGTAGTTCACAGTGAGAGCCTGCTCTTGAAAGATAAATGTGAACAATCACAATACACTGCATGCATGTCTTGTCATGATGGGTTGATGCTTACCGACTGTCGCTTTGCGAAGCCCACGTTGCTCATGGGAGGGAGGGTGCGCTGCAAAAATTGATGTGATGCGCTTCAAGTCTTGTCACACTTGCTGATGCCAGTGATTACGTCGCTTGAGTGCAGGGTCATGAACGAACAGCACGTCCATTCTCAGATGGTCTCCACCATTCACAACAACCTGCCAATTTACTTTTAATAATATCATTCGCTTCAAGGCGACAGAAGGAAAACGTATGTTCGGCCCGGGGTATCACCACAAATCCTTGACCTCCAAACCTAGGAAGCCCAGAGACTATATCTCTTCGATGTCCAGACCAAGACCAACCCTGCCGATACCCAGAACCTGCCAAAAAAACAACAACAAACGCCAACCCTGGTTTCGTAATCATAATAATTCTGGAAGTGATCAAGGGCTCAACTCCAGCTGAAACTCGTCCTCCTCGTGCTCAATTGCACCAAACAGATCATCAGCACCGCCGCCACTGCTTCCAAACAGACTGCCACTTTCGTCCTCGTCAAGCTTGGGCGTCACATCAAATATGGAGACAAATTCAGGCTTTGGACTGGCACTGTCCTGCGCGTAGGACTCTGGAGTGACGGTCGAATCACTTGCGCCGCTCGCTGTCCTGGAAAAGACGCGTGATCTCGCTTCAGACCTGCTGCGCACGGGCTGCCGATCCCGGGCAGTACCATCGTGGAGGGCGGAGGAGGCGCTGCGGCCTTTGCTGTAGCCGAGAGTGCTTCTCGAGGCAGCCAGGCCCGCAGTCGCAGTGGGCCGGGGTCTGGAGGTCACCACTGAAGATGGTGGTGCTGGTCTGGCCCGGGTGGGCTGCATGAAGCTCGGCAGCTTGCTCGCATTGGTGGCTTCTGCCGAGCGGGGGACAAGAGGCTTTCGCTGAAAGGTCGCGGTGGATGTCGTGGGGACCTTATCCGCCATCCCAAGAGCAGAAGCTGCGCGTCTTGAAGTAATGGTCGACGGGGCCTTCATTGTTGCGCCGGGGCGAACGAGAGGTTTGTGCACGTTCTCCAAGTCCTTCGCAGGGGCCGCAGGCCGCTTCTTCGGAGACTCCAAGAATCCCAAGTCCCAGTCGAAGCCTTGCGCCAGGTCTTCTCTGATCTTCGCTTCGGCCTCCTTGTGGCGCCTCGCCCTGGCTGCCTCCATCTCTCGGTCCAACCGTGTCATTCCATTCTCGTCCTTGCGATTGTGGTAGTATTCAAAGTGCCCCTTGAGGCGGTTCTGAGGCTTGAGAGAATCAAAGGTGAGGATACCAGCAGGCCAGACGTCGGACTCGTACGGGAGAGGCTCCGGAGGAGGCGCATTGGTGTCCGGCTCTGTGGATAGCGGATCGGATGTGAGGTCCTGAAGAATCTGTAGCTTAGACGAATCGGCCTTTGGGGCGGCATGCTTGTTCCGAGAGACGGTGGTCGGTTTGACTTGGCTCTTCTCAATTTCGCCGATGGCAGGTGTTCTGCCGACAGGCTGTTGCCTCGCCTTGGTGTTTGTTGTTTTGTCTCCTAGCACTGGCCTTTCCGTCCGTGGTTCTGCTCAGAGATTGTCAGTATATATATATATGTCCATGTGTGAATCCATATTGAGGTCGACCGGATAAGCTGCAAGTCTGTTTTCACGAGATGTTTTGTCTTACCTGCAGGGGTCTGCCATTGTGCCTTGTCTCCCTTGGTCCTGTTTGTGAGGACGCTCTTCCCACCCAGGACACGCACTGCGTTCTCATCATTAAGGGGAACCTTCAGTGGTGTCTTTGGGTATCGAGCTCCAGGTGTCTTTGGCTGAAGGGCCCTAGTTGTACCATGTTGCTTGGATGCAGCATTGGCCTGGTGGATGGAGACCAGATTCTCTTGGTCTTGGTGTGCCCTCAACATGGTGAGTGAAGTGCAAGGCGCGCTGCCCTGGGGAAATTGGTAATCTCGAAACTCGAAGGCCTTTTAATTAATCACCCTCTGTTTTGGTGCTGCTTCCGTAGGTTGTAATTCCGTAGGTTGATGAAAAAACTGTGCACTGTGCGCTCTGTGTTTGTTGAAGTTGAGAAGTCAGACCTCAATTTCATATGGGGAAGGACCAAGTTTGGGTTATTGTGGACCATGTTGTCACAGCAACATCCAGGCGAGGCGCGACCCCTGGAACTGTGCACTGCAGTAGGACAGTCAGTCACCCTGCCACTTCAGCAGCAGAGGAATGAGAGCGCGATGGGCACGCAGCTGGCAGGGTGTGGTGGGCTGGCAATGACGATCCCTGCTCATGAGGGGGGGCCATGCATGGGTAGGTACGTCGGTACATTGTGCAGGGTCTCTTTCAACTGGGTGGTCAAAGTGGTCTAATCCGTAATGAAGAGAAAGAAGCCCCCTGGAAGGCCAGCGAATCGGCCAGGGGGATTACAGAGGGGCAGCTGTCAGTACTATTTCAGACCTCCACCAGACCTTCTCCCAGACCAGTCTGTCACCTTGCCTTGGTACTAATACCCAACTGTCCTGTCGCCGACCTCCTTTCTTCTGCTCCGAGTTCATCCCACCGATTGTCTTCACCTCTGTCTTCATACCCTTCCTTTTAGCCTATTAAATTTGCTGACCTCTTATTCACCATGGATCGCATCAAGGAGGTAAGTGTGACCGACTCAATGTTGAAAGGGGGGGGGGGGGATGCTTGTGGTGGGTGGGGGGTGCTCTTGCTGCCGGCGCTGTCGTGTCTGCCTGTGTCCGAGTCCGGGTCTGTCGCTGTTGCTGCTTGGTGTTGATGCGTCACCTGTGCTGCCCCTCTGTCGCTGGATTCACCTGTGGTACATGGGCACCTGTTTCACTACAGGCCGTCAGTCCATCGCAGCAGTGACAAAGGCATGGGGTAGGGCAGCAAAGGCAATCAACTCCAGGCCAGCCAGCAACACACAAAATACCAAACCTCACTTGACTTGGCCGATCGACACAACGGCTGCAGCACACTCTCTCCTGCAACCAGCCTCTTCCCCTGCAAACACTTCATTGTCATTCGAGAAACGACCGCCGAGATGTCGATACTGAGCTCTGTCACGCAGAAAATGAACCAGCTCCGTCTGGAGGCCGAAGATTCCGCCGCCAAGGTCGAGGAGCTCCAGACGAAGGTCAAGACGCTCGAGCAGGAGAACCTGTCCAAGGAGCAGGACATCACCTCCCTGCAGCACAAGAACGGCCTGTTGGAGTCTGAGGTCGAGAAGCTCGAGACCGCCATCAAGGACTTCAAGAAGGCCGCCGAGGACGGCACCCAGCACTCGACCACCAACGAGAGTCTCACCCGCCGCCTGCAGCTGCTCGAGGAGGAGGCCGAGGAGGCCGACAAGACGCTGCGCGAGGCCAACGAGAAGTGGGTAGCCCAGTACTACACATTCAAGTCACACGATTACATGACTTGGAGGTGCTTGCCACATTGCCCGTTTCCTTAACTTCCAGCTCAAGCCACCCCCGCTTGGTTTGCGACTCATGTCCGAACGGTTCATTTGTGATTTTGAGGCTGACACTCCTTGTCTTGTTCTACAGGCTCCGGCAAACCGATGTCAAGGCAGGACACTTCGAGCGAAAAGTCCAGGCCCTCGAGTCCGAGCGAGACCAGTGGGAGTCCAAGTACGAGGACATGTCCAAGAAGTACGCAGACATCAAGAAGGAGCTGGAGGAGTTCCAGGCCGAGATTGGCAACATCTAAGAAGCGCCAAGAGGGGGGGGGGGATATTCTCAGTGCAGCTACCTTTGCCAGATGCTTGCTGCGGATTCGCACCATGCCTCTCAACCTGTCGTCTGCCTGGACAGAACGGGGGCTCGTCTCGTCATTACAACCGCGCGTTATCAATGCACCCCAGTGAAGGATGTAGCATTCTTGCGTTTTAGGAGTGGTGTTGTCATGGATGCACTTTAGACAATGGTTGGACTTGGTCTCAGCACATCGCTTTGATAATGGGATTTGTTGATGTTCTCTCGACATTTAGTGAGTGACCTTGCTGCGTGGGTATCAAAACTGTGGTGGCCACTACCAACCAGTATTTCATGAGCCGAGGTTGCACATGGCCATACCCTAAGGTCTTGACTTCCTCGCCTTGTTCTTCCTGTTCTCCAGCTGCCTGACGACCTTTGTCTCGTACCTGAATTTCTTCTTCTTCTTGTTGGGGACGTCTTTCCGGCCCTTACTTGGGGTTGTATCGTTCGCATGCTCGGATTCGGCGCCGTCTGCTGCCCTGCCTTGGTCGCTATCTTCGCCTGCAGCCTCCAGTTCTGCTTTGTTGTGCAGGCCATCTCTATCCACACTGACTGCCTCCACTTTGACAGTCGTATATAGATCCTCATCGATGTACTCCTCTTCGTGGTCCACAGCCTCCAGGGCTGGCGCCTCAGGAGCCTCATCGAACCCGTTCCACTCGTCTTTGTCCTCATCCGAGTCGCCAGTCGCGGAGTCTTCTTGGTCCGAGCCCAGGCCGGCGACCTTGGACCCCTTTATGATAGCCTCGATGCTCTTGACATGCTCCTCCATCTGCTTCTTCCTGTCTTCTCGCAACTATGTCGCAGATGGCCATCGTCAGTACGAGTCCATGCTCAACCCCCCCTCCCCCCCATGATAGGACCAGACCTCACCTGTTTGCGGAACTCGATCTTCTCCTCCCTCGCCCTCTTGGCAGCCTCCTCCTGTGCGTGCTTCTGCCTCTGAACCTTCCTCTTGTGGAACCCAGTCAGATATTCTTGCCTCGCGCTGTCGTCAAAGCTGATCTCCTCGACCGTGTGCGTTGCCTTGCGCTTTTTCGAGGGCGGTGGAAGTATTGATTTTTTCGGGCGCGGTTTGGCGAACATATTGGCGGCGTGAAGACGCCTAATACACTGCACTGCAGTGCAAGTCCAGTAGTTGTACGTTTGGGGGAGCCGAAATACTACAATTCGGGAAATTTTACTTTTCGGTCTGCACTGCACTGGACCCCTGAACACAAGCTGCCGGCCCGCCTGTAATATGTATTTTAGTGACGTGATGCGCTAACGTTGGGTCACTGAGTTGCGGCCGTGCGCGGCTCCCAAGTTTGGACAGTAAGTAGCTTTTGCTGGGCGGATCTTGCCGACGGCAACTGCTGAGGCGACGGAGCTGGCTGCGACGAGCTCCTCTATCATTATCAACATCATCATATTTGGCTGCTGTCTGCTGTCTGAATTATCCAAGAGCTATAGGCGGCGATACCCTCACCAAGTTCACTTCTTTCACTCTCAGTTCAGGCAAAATGCGTTTCTCAACAACAACGACTGCCAGCCTGCTGGTTTCCACAGCTGCGGCCTTCAGCGACTCGTCACCTCTGGTCCTCTTCTCTACATCCAAGTACGATCCCACCTGGACGCCCCTCGCCTCTCCTTCATGTATGCTGACCAGCTCTCCTACTAGGCTTTCGATCCCAGCCGGCGAGACCTCGCAACTCCAATCCACATCCCGCGCCCTGCACACCACCCACGACATCCTAGCCAGCTGTCCCACGAGCCGCTACGTGCTCATCAGCCAGCCCAACGTGCACGCCTCCGACCTGCGCAACCCCCAGTCCGGTCTATGCCACTCGGCAAACCTGTGCGCTGCCGTCGACAACAAGGCGGTCCGGGGCCGCTACGACGTCGCCGAGGTCGTCGGGGATGACATCAGCATCGACGGGCTGAGCAGCTACATCAAGGCCGCCTGCGCGGAGCAGGGGAGGAAGGAGCCGCCGGTGGTCGAGGAGCACCTCCTGGAGGCCCTACCGACACAGAAGGGCGAGGCCAGGGCGACGAAGCTGGCTGAGAATGGTGCGTACCCCCTTTCTCTGCTCACGGACTTGACATGGGCACGGAAATGAAATAACTAACGGCAATTTGGCCCAGACGTCGAGGTGGGCGATATCCTCTCGGGCGTGCGAGCCAGCAACGGCGGCGACGACGACTACACCGTGATCTACTTTTCGTCCCCGCACTCCTCGTCGGCCGTTTATTACGAGTCCGAGTACGTCGAGTCGGCCGCCATCCAGATGGAGCTGAAGAGGCGGACGGGCGATGTCGTCGTCCTCGACCGCCGGGCGGGCAACGCGAGCGACAGCTCGGCGCCGCTGTTTGTCAAGTACCAGTTCTTCACCCCGGGCATCTTCATGGGCATCGTGGCCCTGATCATCATTCTGTCCCTGCTCTACGTTGGCCTGTCGGCCGTGGCGAGCCTGGAGGTTTCGTACGGTGCTTTTGACAAGGAGAATGGCCCGGCTGCGCAGAAGAAGAACATCTGAATGGGGGAGGGGGGTGAACATATGATATCGGTCTGCCGTGCAGTATTGTGGTGGTATAAGGGCATGGTGTGAGGAGAGCGTCGGGTGTCTTGGTAGCATGTTGCTGTATCATCTCTGGAGTTTTTGTTTTGCTTTTGGGCGTGTTCAATATCGATGTTCCGTAGACATGGAATGGAATCAAGGAGTTCAGAGATCGCTCTCCTTTCAATACGTTTGACCTTTTGAGAGTCTGAGCATGCACTTGTACTTGTGTCTGCGTGGTTATCACTTGGATTCCATGCAAACACATTCATGACTTCAAATATCAAGGTCAAGATTTTGGTATTTTCCCTTCCTGAACGCCATGCCGATCCAGAACAAAACCCGTGTCTAATCGCCTCCGCCTCAATACACGGGGGCTATCGCAAAGCCTGTCGACTGCGATGCATCCATCCCGTCCAACCGTCCGTCTATGGAGCACTCTTGTGGCCGAACCACTCAATCATAAGTGGACGCCAACCCTCCTCCCTCCATCTATGCCTTAGTCTCCCCAAAGCCCCCCCCCCCGGCTCCCCCTTTGGGAGACCATCTCATCAAAAATCTGCCCATTCACCACCAACTCCCCAGATCCGACGCCTAGACAAGGTGAGACGGCAGCAAGAAGTTCGCGATGCCCTCTCGCACATGGTACTCGTGCCCGCAGTGGCCGCAGACGAGCTTGCCCTCCATCATCTGCGTCTCGACGAGGAGCGAGTGCAGCTCTTTGAGCATGGCCTCGTTGCCCTCCAGGTCCTCGGCGGACGGCGGCTCGGCGGGGAGCTCTGGGAAGCCCAGCTTTTTCCCCCCCCATTTCAATTGGGTGTCAGCCTCGTCGTGGGTTCATTTACTTGTACTACGGCGCTATTGGGAACAAAAAAAAAAGGCCGTTGGGAAGAGAGAGTATGGAGGGTGGGAATATATATATATACCTCTGTTGATGTGGTCTTGAGCGCCGCCCAATCAAGGCGGGGCAGCACGTTGATGAGGAATTGCGGGTTGACCTCGACCTCGTCCTGGGCGAGCTCGGCGTCCTTTGGGTGCAGCGGGAAGGACGCCGACGAGGACTTGCAGGTCTTGACCGCGCAGGTGAGGAAGTTTATGCTCAGGACCTTCATGTTTGACCTTCCAAGAAATGATTATCCACTTGTCTTTTTTCAGTGTCGGGCGGTTGTTTTGATGTTCGTTGCTTCACATGAAAATTTACAGCCGTTTTTTTGTAAGTGGGGCCACGTGACGGTGCTTAACAGTGTATGTCTCTATGTGATTCTGATCGAGCCCGTTGAGCAAAACAACTTGTCCGGTAGACAGATTCCAGAAAAACAAAGAAAGAAAAAAAGAGAGAAAAAAAAGGGCCATCCATAACGCCTGCGCATTTGACAACTACTTCACAACATGCTACACGGATCACTGCACGCATAGCATAACATGACCGTTTCCCGTGTGCTTTTGGGGGGCGGGCTTTACTTTACGCCAAGGTCTTCTCGTAGCCGGCATCTCTTGGGTTCTTCTTCCTCGAGATGCGCAAGTACAGAGCAACACAGCCGACAATGACGGCAAACAAGGCGCCCTTCTGGAGGTAAGACCAGTCTCCATGGGCAGCGGAGCCGTCTGCCTGGTCCTGGTCCTGTTGCTGTATCTCCTCGGCTGGCTCTCCGGCGGTGAAGCCGGCGGCCCAGTCGGCGCCTCCGTAGATTGGCTCTGCAGAAAGGGCAAACGAGGCAAATCAGTAAATAGACAAAAGCAGGCACGTAGAGACGATATATGATGACAGGGACCTGATCGCACTTGGATTGACTTTTTTCTAGGAACATTTGTATGTGTGCTTGTGTAATGTGTATCTAGGGCGTGACAGTTGGTCTGTGTTTTGGCGGTGCTGATTGATGATGTGCATGCAGGCTAATCAGCCGCTCTAGAGCTCCACGTGAATACCTTCTTCGGGCACCGGCAGCTCTCCGCTCTTGACGATCTTGACCGTCTCCTTGGGCTTGTCACCAGGGTTCTTTTCGACGTTCTCGATCTTCTCGACAATGTCGTAGCCCTCGAGGACCTCGCCGAAGACGACGTGCTTGCCATCCAACCAGCTGCAAGGCGATATCATGTCAGCTGCGTTTCGTGGGGGGGTTTGTTCTGGGCGGGGGAACTGAATGCTTACCCGGTGATGGCGGTGGTGATGAAGAACTGCGAGCCATTGGTGTCCTTGCCGGCGTTGGCCATGGACAGGAGACCCTTCTTGGTGTGCTTAAGCTTGAAGTTCTCGTCGGCGAAGCGGTCGCCGTAGACTGGTTGCAATCAAGCCCCGGTTAGCTTCTCGAAATATGCTCATCAACCCGGTCAATGCTCATGTATTTTTGTTTTTTTTACTTACTCGACTTGCCGCCAGTGCCGTCTCCCTTGGTGAAGTCACCACCCTGGATCATGAAGTCCTTGATGACGCGGTGGAAGCTGGAGCCCTCGTACCCGAAGCCCTTCTCGCCGGTGGCAAGAGCACGGAAGTTTTCGGTGGTCTTGGGGACAGTCTTGCCGTAGAGACCAATGACGATACGGCCGAGATCCTCGTCACCGTGCTTGATGTCAAAGAAGACCTTGTGGGTGATCTTGGGCCCCTTGGCGGCGGCGGCGGTCGAGCTGAAGAGCAGCATCGAGATGCCGACCAGCAGCGCGGCCGAGACTACGAATCGCCTCAGATTGAACATCTTGACTGTTGTGTTCAATTTGGGCGTCTGTGTGGATGGGGTTTGATGAAGTGCGATTGGGATTGAATTCCGGGAAGCAAAAGCTGTTGGAGGGAATCCGGATCTTAATTGACAGCTTTATGGGGGCTGGCAAGGTGGCAATTGGGAGACACGTTTCAAACTGGATGGACTTGGAGTTCGGGGTCGAGCCAAGCACATGCCGGCTGAAGCTACATGCATCTCTCCCGCAGTGCCACCCCAAAATCTCTACCCCACTCATTAGGAGCCAGGGAGCCATGGAGCTTGTTGCTCAGGGGCCAGCCAATGTTTAGCGCAGTGGGGCTCGAAGAGTAACACATGCATTCAGTACGTGTAGATAGAGGCCCTTGACATTCTGCCGGAAACAGGAAAGCCATCGCTCATTCATCGCTCATTATATTGAAACAACAGAGGTATTTAGCAACGACAACCTGGTAGGTATGTGCTATAGCTAGAATTTACTTGTGTCAGCGTATCGTTCGGAGTCTAACAGATTTACAACATTGTCAACGCACTTTATATAACCCTAAGAAGGCATCAGACGCTGAGGAAGTAAATGCACATGTGCCCTCCAAAGTACCTCTCTTCCCCGGTAACTCTTTCGATTTAGGAATTGTCGTAGCATACATCTGTGATTGTAAAAGCTATCTGATATCTACAGGTACCTAGCTAATTCAAATTAGCGATCCACACTTGTTTAAAACATCTGTTCCTGTTCTCAAGCTGTATATGTAGCATGCATTCTCACTAACCGTCTATGAAGTCACTCTCTAAGGAAGCTATCCTGTACCTAGCTTGCTTAGGTAAGCTAGGAGGCTATCAGGTATGATGTTGCGCATAGGTTACCTTGCAAGATTTTATCCCAAAGAAGCATAGATTGTTGTTCTGTAGGAAGTAAACCTAGGTAATTCCAGTATCTATGCTGTAGCCGTGATCGCATTCTAAAGTCTGAGCAAAGTTCGTTAGGCGGAGTATTTAACGTACCTAGGTACCTAAACAGTCAGCTGTAGTACTCCCGTAATTGCTGGTCAAAGAAGTTGGCCTAAAATACCTACCCAAGAAAGGCCGGCCTTGGCAGCCCCCTGACGAATGAATAGCTTTACCTGATCCATAATGGTTATTCTGCAGAGTACGGCGATCATCACGCAGCCGTGTCTAAACCACAGCACAGCAGCACCATTTACAATACAACCCCAGCTTTCACAAGAAGTGATCGCCCACAAACCAGCCAGCACTTTTATGAAGGCTCGATGCTCCAGCTGAGGGTCCTCCAAAGGCTACATCACCTCTTCCCAGCATGATGTCCTCAACCAACGAGGAGGACCCCTTCCTCCAGGTCCAACAGTAAGCCCATCTTGCCCAGCCCAGCCCAGCCCAGCGCGCCCCGTAACCCATCTGCGCCCTGCGACGAAACAAAGAGAGAGAAAAAAGAAGAAGAAAAAAAGGCCCCGAATGCGCTGACCTGACGTGTGTGCGTCCCCCCTCCCACAGAGATGTCCTCGCCCAGATGGAACAAACCCGGCCCCTCTTCACCTCGTACCTGCGGATCCGCTCCCTGACGACGACCCAGACCCAGACCTCGCCCGAGCTCGCCTCGGCGCGGTCCGACCTCGAGGCCGCGCTCGAGTCGCTGGCCGAGGACCTGGCCGACCTGGTCGAGTCGGTCAAGGCGGTCGAGGCCGACGCGTCGCAGTTCGGGCTCACGGCGCACGAGGTGCAGCGGCGCAAGCGCCTGGTGCACGAGATTGGCGGCGAGGTGGAGGACATGCGCGACGAGCTGAGGAAGCACATATCGGGCTCGGGTGCTGGCGCTGGCGCACCCCGGCGGGCGGGTGGCAGCGACCTCCCGGACCCGAACGCGTTCGCCATTGCGGACGGGGAGCCCGGTGAGGGCGGCGACGAGGACTACGCGGCCGAGTTTGAGCAGCGGCAGCAGCAGACCATGATGCGCGAGCAGGACGAGCACCTCGACGGCGTGTTCCAGACCGTGGGCAACCTGAGGCGGATGGCCGACGACATGGGCCGCGAGATGGAGGAGCAGATGGAGATGCTCGAGATGACGGACACGCTGGCGGACCGTGTGGGCGGGAGGCTGCAGACGGGCATGGACAAGATGAAGTACGTCATGAGGCACAACGAGGACCGCCTGAGCAGCTGGTGTATCGGGCTGCTGATCATGGTTTTGTGTATTCTGTTGGTTTTACTCTTGATATTATGAGCATTGGCGCAGGTATGGTGTCTGGAGCAAAGGGATAAATGGGTGAAAAGACCCCATGGTATCACATGGCCAGGTAGGTGAGATGTGATGAGTCTATTCAATTTTTGGGTTTGGTTTTTGAATGATCCAGTCATCTTCATATCAAGTTGCTGCTTGGACCAAGTGTCTAAGCCAACGTGTCCAATGTCTATGTCCAGTCATATCCTTGGGCTGATGCGGCCCTTCACGCGAGGCTCAACCCAACTCTGGTCTTCAGTAACTCTGCATGTACTGCGAGAGACTGTACCGCGTTATCCTTCAAACCTGCCTTTGCCGCCGCTGCCGGGAAATCCACCAGAGCCAGCCTCAGTGCTGCTATAGCTGCCGAGCCGTAGAATTGCAGGAACCTCGCCTCGTGATGGTCAATCATGGCCCTCAACACAACACACTGCGTCGCTGACATTTGCTGCGGCGGCGTGTTTACTATCTTCGCCATTGACGCCCAGTAGTGAGGCATTGGGTATGGATTCTGTTTCTTTGCTTTGGAGAAATCCCTTAGGGCAATTGCTGCGTAACCCGCAGCAAGCCCCGTCATCCTGTCCAGGTGCTCGGCTTCAGGGACCCAGGCGGTGCCCCTGCGTTTCCAACCCACGAGGTCTCTTCCCTGGTCTGACTTTTCAGATCCTCTAGCCCCAAACAGCACCGGACATGCGACATGGAACTTTGCGATGAGAATGTCAATGAGCGGTTGCCCTCGCCATTGAAAGGTGGGATCTGAGAAGACGGCAGCGGCGCAAACTCCCACCGGATCAGCGGTTTTCGTGTTTGACGCAGCTTCGTTGATGAATTGGTTGATGATCGCTTTGGCGAGGTGGTTGAGAACGAACAAGAACAGCGAAGGCAGCTCGGCGTTGTGCATAGCTCCCTCAACAGGTTGTCGAGGCGTAAAGACCACGAGGCCGGGGTCGACCATTTGGCTGCCGACTTCATTTGCCAATGCTTCTTTCAGAACCTTGGTAACTTTTTGCATCTTTACTCCTCGTTAGGCAACATCCTCGATGAGATGGAAACATACACTTACGACCACTCTGTTGCCATCTTTGTCGAGTGACAATTGGCCAATGACCTTGCGGAGTTCTCTTCGAAGATCCCCAGCTCTGGATTTCAAAGCCTTGTTCTGTAATGACTGCGAGGCTATGGCCGCACGAAGTTGCTTGAGATTTCTGTGGATCTCAACGGCACGTTGCCGCCTCGTATCTTGAGGCACGGGCGCGGATGTAGCTCCGGGGGCGGGGGCAGCGGTCGCACTGGAGAAGGCTGGCTTGGGTGGCGCACTGCCATTGACGGCCAAACTAGTCGGGGGCTTTGGTTGTGAGAAAGGTTGGGCCACAGCCTGAGGAGGCGGAGCTGGACTCGCTTTCGCTGCCGGAGCCGGAGCCGGAGCTGGGGCAGCGGCGGTCGCCGTGGGTTGAGGTTGTACAGCGGCAGGTTGTTGCCCAGCTTTGGGCGTTGGAAGGGGTGGCAGCGGCGGTATCTGCTTGGCCGCGATCTCTCGAAGCCGTTCCTGCTCGTCGCGAGCCGCCTGTTCAGCGCGCAACCGCTCTTGCTCGGCCTTGATCTTCTCTTGTGCTGCTAAGGCGTTCGCTTCTTCGGCCCTGGCCCGTTCCCGTTCTCGCTGTGCTTGCTCGAGCAATATCTGCTTCTGTACATTCTGCTCATGGATGTAGAGGGTGTGAATCCTGCCAGAACCCCGAGTTAGCAAACATCACGCCAACGGTGAGTATTGTGCCACAGCCAAACGGGTATTTCGGTACGCACGCTTTTGCGCGAATTCTTTCATGTTCTGCAGCGGCAGCAGCAAGGGCATCTTTGTGGTTGGTCTCGGAGTTGCGATCGGGGCTGAGGAAGTCTGCCACGGACGAGGTGGCAGGGCTGGGCGTGGGCGGATTGGCGCGTGGGTATCGCGACGTTCGAGTCGCAGGCGACGGCGTTGTCATCTTGCCGGCATGACGAGGAACGCGACAAGGATGCAAGTCGTCGTTATCGTCGAGGCGTTCCCTGGAGATTGCGAGACTCCTCGTCGCGGCCGATCCAAGTCGAGCCTGTGACTGTTCAAAGATTGACTTGACGCGACGGAGCGAGGCAACTCGATCAAGGGAAAGGCAGCAAGCGGTGGTACTATGGCAGGCGCAGATCAGGGTCTGGCAAGTTCCTTGTATGGTGTACAATGCACGCAACGCCTGCATGTAAGTGGCAGAGGTGGGTCTGAGCTCTGCCGATTCTGCAGGCAGAAAGCGCGACCGCCCGAGTCCCAATTAGGATGGGCGGTCTATTCACGATAGTCTTGGATACGTACTGACTGCTATTTGCGATTTGCGATTTGCGATTTGCGGCTATTGTCTCGCGGAATAATAGTGTACATACAACAACACGGCTGCTAGGCTGCTAGTGGCAGAATACAACCGTATCTACCGGCTGACTGCCCGCACCCAGGATGTGCCTGCCACACCAGCTGACGTCCCGACCAAAAGCGAGGACTTTGGTCTGGGGCGGGGGCTCAAGCCGGCCGTCGGCAACTCAACCTCTCTCAGACCTGCACGGCGGGTAACAGATCGAAGGGGCCAATTGTGCATCTATACTTGGCATGAAGTCGTGCGCCCCGTGGTGTTCTGCTGGAGCTGTCGAAGAAAAAGGTAAAATAGGCTCAACAGCTGGGGGCCGTGAAGCGTCTGGACCTCGGATACAGCAGCTCACAGCCTCACACAGACTTGTCCCTGGCTTGTCCCCGGCTTGTCGGCCGCAAATGGACGTTTTGTATTCGTAGTGGTGGACCCGAGCCGAGTGAAAAGACGGCCCGCGCGCCATGCCCCTTTTGCCCGCCTGTTTGGCTGGGCTGGGCTGGGCTGGGCTGGCTGTCTGTCACAGGTGCGCTCATGCTTGAAGCAGCAGTCAGCCTTGACTGTCTCGAAACGCTCGAAACAGACGTGCTTAATGGATGATGTGGCCTGGCCCAAAGAGCGTGTTTTACGAGTCGTGGACTCGTGGCACACCCGGATCTACGTGCGATCCTTTGCGCAGGCTCTGCGTCGATCATCACGCATGTACACTACTAGGTAGGACACTTGTGGACGCCGATCATCAACAGTGGGGGATGGCTCCAGCTAGCAGAAATGACGAGGTGGCCACTGTTGAAAGATACACAGTACGTACAATGTGTTGATTGACCAGTCAGGCCCCTGTAACGGTGGCACAAGCTCGACCGGGTTACGGAGCACCCCACCGAAGCAGATCCCACATCCGTGGGAGGAGGACGAGTAGCGAGGGACAGAGCTTGCCTTGGTAGATGTCATCATTGCCTTGCCCACTGGCACTACCTAGGTACAGTATGTCAGGCCGACCATTTGTCACAACAAGTCAGCACCAGTTTGGACAGGTGTAGTGTAATTCACCACAGCAGCTGCTATGAAACCTTCACCATATCTGCCTGCCAGCCAGCCCTGCCTGCCTGTCTGTATGTAGACCACCCGTGGCAGCCGCAGTTCGTCAAAGCAGGGGCAGCCTGTCCCCAAGGTAAAAGAGATGGAGCAAGCGAGCGCACTAGCAGCTGGTGTGCTGTAGATCTGGAGAGAGCTTGCGGACAGCGTCCGCATCCCACGGTGATTCCCACCCGAGTTTCGGCTGGGAGATACGAACGTCAAACCATACCTGTGGCCAATGGGGTGGTCCCGTTACAGTAGTGGAGCCCTCGTAGCCGACGCAACACCTGCAGGCTGGCACCTGGCACAGCAAGTCTGTCACCCTGCTCTGGGGTTCTGGGGTTCTGGGCACTGCCGCCCGGTGCTCTCGGTGGCCCAGTCTACAAGGTAAGCAGCTGGTAGGTACCTAGGTAGGTAGGTAGATACCTAAGAAGTACCAGGATACTTGCTCCTCTGCCAAGTGCCCACGTATTTTCCTAGCTTCCTGGCCCTAACTGGGTTGCTAACTGACAGGAGACTGTGAACTGACAGACACCTTCCCAGGTTGACTCGCTCAGTCTAGACCACTTCTCCTCTTCTCACAACTTGGACATCGACCACCATCGACCTCTCTCTCTCTCTCTCTCTCTCACCATCCCCCTCCCAACGTCGCCGAACCTTTCTTTCCATCGCCAGCTGCTGGCCATCCTGTCAACTGCTGGAAGCGGAGCTGCGACATCCAACCCATCGATACACTCCTTGCACAGATACTTCATTCTCGTCCTTTCATTGACCCTCCTTTGGAGCTCTGTTGCCGAAACTACGCAATACCTATCCACCCCACGCACGCTCGCCAACGGCCAATCTCTCGCACAACCAGACAAGCACCACACTGTCTTTCCGTCCCCTGCCTCCGTGTCGTGCAACAAGTCAAGTCGACAGACACTGACACATACATACGCTTACGCTCAAACACTTTTAAGCCTTTCCACAACCCCAGCCAGCTCGCCTGCACTGGCATACACTCTGGCGGCAGCTTTGCACACCACTTCATCCACCTGTTCCGGCCTGTCCTGTTCTGGTAAAGCTAGCTCACCATGGAGGGGCAGCAGCAGCAACAACAGCAGCCCCCAACGGGCGTCTCTGGCCCAACCGGCCGGAGGCTCCATATTGCCCATCGCCGGAGTCCGTCTGAGATGACCCCGCTGGTGAGCATGTTCACCGGCAACCCTGGAAGTAAGTCTCAGCCCCCCTGCCATCATGCCAAGTATCCAAGGACCGAGCCGAAACGTGTTCGCGCCCAGGATCTTGGACTCTGTTTCTTCTTCGATGGCATGGAGCATGCACTGTAGCAAAGGACTGACACCTGGCTCTATTTTTAGTGGAGCAAATGGCTATACAACAACAGATAGAGTTGCTGCAGCAGCAACACCAGCAGATTCAAGCCCAGCAACAATATCTCAACATGGGTATGATGCCACCCGGCCAGGCTATACCAGGATTCAACCCAGTCCAAGGCATGCCTAACATGTCGCCCCAAGCCGGCTTCCAGTTCCCCAACCAGCTACCGCAGCAGACCATGTCGATGGGTACACCCACTCAACCCTTGTCACATCGCCGTAATCAGTCGGCTCTGCCCAACATGGGCATGGGCCCGCCACCTGCTCCGTCATCAGGAGCCTCGGGGTCCGCTTTTGGCAACTTTGAGCTCCCTCAGCAGCCGCAAGGCCGGGAAAACGCTGGTGGCTCACGCGGCGGCCGTGGAGGATCCGGCGCTGGCGCAAGTGGCCACCAGAGGCGCCACTCATTGGCTCTTGCCGACGCGAAGAAAGCCGCCGAGCTCGCTCAGCAGAAGCGCACAACCTCGAGCTTCTCCTTCCCCGCAGCGCCCGCCCCTGAGGACGAAGCAAAGCCCGCCATGACGCAGGCCTCTGCCGAAGCCCAGCCCTTCCAGCCCGCTGCGTCCCGAGGCGGGCGCGGCGGTCATGGCAGGAGCCAGAGCATGGCCGCAGGCGCCAATGGTCGCGGAGGCGCCACAGGCCGTGGAGGCTCCCAGGCCGGATCCGATGCTGGTCAGAACAATGAGTTCCCCCGTCGTGGATCCTCCGGCCACAACCGGTCGTCGTCTCGTAACTTTGATTCGAACTGGCGTACCCCGCAGGCTCAGACTCAAGACCAGGCTGGACAAAACCAAGGCAATTTCCAGCCCGGCCACCGGTCTCGCGGCTCCATTAGTCAATCTGTGAACAATATCGGCGCCTTCCAGTATCCTGGTCAGCCCCAACTGATGCAGGTGCCGGGTCAGATGATGATGCCTCAGATGTATCCCGGACAACAGCTTAATGCCCTTCAGCTGGGCCAGCTTCAGGCACTCCAAGCAGCTCAGATGAGCGGACAGAACTTTGTTGGCTTGCAGGGTAGCCAGCATGCGCCTCAGATGTCTCAGCAACCTCAGCAGCAACAGAGGAAAACTCTCTTTACTCCATACCTACCGCAGGCTACGCTACCCGCTCTGCTAGGGGAGGGTCAGCTGGTCTCTGGTGTCCTACGAGTGAACAAGAAGAACCGTAGTGATGCTTACGTGTCCACTCAGGACGGACTTCTCGATGCCGATATCTTCATTTGCGGCAGCAAGGATCGTAACCGTGCGCTTGAGGGCGACCTGGTCGCGGTTGAGCTGCTCGACGTTGATGAGGTGTGGTCTCAGAAGCGTGAGAAGGAAGAGAAGAAGAAGCGCAAGGATATTACCGACACTCGATCCGGCTCCACCAATGGTGGTGGCCAGAGTAACCAGAATGGCGATGACAACAACGCCAACGAGGGTGGTATCAGAAGACGCGGCAGCTTGAGACAGCGTCCCACTCAGAAGAAAAATGACGACGTTGAGGTTGAAGGACAGAGCCTGCTCCTTGTCGAGGAAGAGGAAATCAACGACGAGCAGAAGCCGTTGTATGCCGGTCACATCGTCGCGGTCATCGAGCGTGTCGCTGGGCAGATGTTCTCGGGCAACCTCGGCCTGCTCCGTCCCAGCAGCCAGGCCACCAAAGAAAAGCAAGAGGCTGAGCGGGCTGCCAGAGATGGCAACCGCCACCAGGACAACCGTCAGCAGGAGAAGCCCAAGATTGTCTGGTTCAAGCCGACGGACAAGCGCGTGCCTCTGATTGCCATCCCAACAGAGCAAGCCCCGCGAGACTTTGTTGAGAAGCACCAGGACTACGCTGATCGCATTTTTGTTGCGTGCATCAAGCGCTGGCCTATCACTTCCCTGCATCCGTTCGGCACCCTCGTGGAGCAGCTTGGCAAGATGGGTGACCTGAAGGTCGAGACTGACGCGCTTCTGCGCGACAACAACTTCGCCTCGGATGAGTTTTCCGAGGCGGTTCTCCGCAGCGTTGGCCTCCAGGACTGGTCACTTGCCAAGGAAGACGAAGCTGCCATTGCAGCACGCCGCGATTTCCGCGACGACAAGACATTCACTTTGGACATGGATGGTTCAGCTGAACTCAGCAACGCCGTCCACGTCAAGACGCTCGCTGATGGAAAGATCGAAATCGGCATCCACGTGCCCGACGTCACTCACTTCGTCAAGCCCAACTCACTTGTGGATCGTGAGGCTAAGAAGAGGGGTACTGCTGTGCACTTGGTCAACAGGACATGCGCGATGCTTCCGCCCAAGCTGTTCGCCGAGCTCTGTTCGCTGACACCCGGCGAGGAGCGCCTTGCTGTCAGTGTTGTATTTTCCGTCAACCCGCACACCGGCGCGGTTGCTGAAGGTGACACTTGGATCGGCAAGAGTATCATCAAGGCCGCCGGCACCGTGGCTCTTTCTGAAATTGATAATGCTCTCTCGGGAGCTACCGAGTTCAGTCACCCTGCCGTTGAACTCCGAGATATCCAGATCCTTTACGTAAGTACCCGCAAGGCAATGTTGTTTCTCGCTAGTCGCTAACGGATCACAGGGTGTCGCTCAGAAGTTCCGTGAGTCCCGCCTGGGTGCTGGCGGTGAGCCAATTACACCTCTTCGCTTGCTCCACCAGATCGACGATGAGAACATCCCTATTAAGGATAACATCTTCGAATCGACGCCGGCCATGGAGTTGGTGGAAGAGCTCATGCACAAGGTGAATGCTTACGTTGCGCAACGTCTTGCTGGAGGCCTCCCTGAAAAGGCACTGCTCCGCAGACAAGGTGCTCCAAACCCCCGCAGACTTCAGACGTTTGTTGACCGCATGACGGCCCTGGGCTATGAGTTTGATAGCTCCAGCAGTGGTGCTCTACAGAACAGCCTGTTCAAGGTTGACGACAGTGATGTGAGGAAGGGCATGGAGACGCTGCTGCTCAAGTCGATGCATCGTGCCAAGTACTTTATAGCTGGTAAGACCGCTAAACAGCTGTGGCCTCACTATGCTTTGAACCTGCCGCTTTACACTCATTTCACGAGCCCCACCCGCCGCTATGCCGACATCATTGTCCATCGGCAGCTTGAGGCTGTGCTGTCCGATGGCAGCATCGAGTATAACGAGGATCTGGAGAACCTCGTCAAGAATATCGAGAGCTGCAACACAAAGAAGGATTCTGCTCAGAATGCTCAAGAGCAAAGCATCCACATCGAGTCCTGCCGTACCATGGACAAGAAGCGACAGGAAGTCAATGGTGACCTTATCAGCGAAGGCATTGTGCTGTGCGTCTATGAATCCGCGTTTGACGTCCTCATTCCCGAGTGGGGCTTCGAGAAGCGGGTGCACTGTGACCAGCTGCCTCTCAAGAAGGCCGAATTCAGGAAGGAGAAGAGGGTGCTGGAGCTCTACTGGGAGAAGGGCGTGCCTAGCTCTGCCTACGTGCCCGAGGACGAACGACCCAAGGCGGCCGCATCGGTCCGGATGTCCAACGCGATGGCCGCTGCCAAGCAGGCAGAGGAGGCGGAGCGGGCGAAGAAGGAACGTGACGAGGCAGCTCGCAAGCAGACCGAAACAAACACCATCTCGACCAATGATGTCGACGCACTCTTTGACGACGATGACGACAACGCGTCGGATATCACGGAGGCTATGGCAGGTGCGTCGCTGGCGGAGCGTCCCACTCAGAGCGTCCCTGGATCACCCACCCGCTCGTCGACCGCGGGTACGTTGCACCGCACGAAATCGGACTCCAAGGTTCCGACAGTAGAGGCTCCCGAGAACCGCCTCAGCAACAAGGAGAAGTACCTGAACCTTTTCAAGCTACGTGAGGAAGGAGGCGAGTACATCCAGGATGTCACAGAAATGACTCGGGTTCCCATCATTTTGAAGACGGACCTCAGCAAGAGCCCACCGTGAGTAAAGCCTCGTATTCAGATGTGAAGATGGCTTTTTTTTTCTTCTTCTCGTGAGCTAACATGAAATCGCACAGTTGCCTGACCATCCGCTCCCTCAACCCTTACGCCTTGTAAGGTGAAACCAGTAATACTGGATTGGACAGTTTGAGTACCGAGGAGACCCTCAACGGCTGGAAATGCTTGGTAGGGTTACACGCGTTAGCGACAGAATAAGGATGGTACTGTGGAGCGTTGGGATTGAAGAAAATTAGGAAAGGCAATGGTTATCGGGCCCAGTGAAGAGATGAAGAGGCATTGTTTAAGTTGCTGACAAGGTAAGGCTGACGCAAAGAGCATAATATATCTGGAGTCTCACGCACAAAGCGGATTGGGCTTTATTTTCCTGGTTGATTGGAGTGTCCGAGGTTGACTGTAGAGGCGATATGACGGCGATATTAGATAGTCGGCCGATGCTAGAAAGCTCTCGTAGTAAAAGTAGACAACCTCAATCATGCCAAGACAGCAAGCACCATTCTGCTTTGACCGCGTTGCAAGGCACATAATTCCATCAAAGAGAATACGTTGGCTTCCTTTTCCATCCAACAAGTACGCGGTCCCCATGGCACGCACAGCTTGCTTCAATATTGTCGGTCTAGCTCACAACGGTTCGTGACTCGGACCTGCTTCAAAGTCCGGGCCAACAGATTGATTGCTCCGACTAGTGCACGGGAGAACTCATTGAGCCATCGCCCGTTTTAATCCAGCCAGAGGTGCATATATACATCAATGCTTACTTTACGCTCGCCCGTGCCAGCGCCGATGCGAATCTCGGATCCGGGCTCCGCAGCAGGTCCGGGGTCGGGGTCGGGGTCGGCATCGGGGTCGGAATCTGGCGTTGCGGCTGCTGGGCCCGCCCAAGCGCCGTCTTCTACTTGCAAGGTGAGAGAAAATATAATCAGACGCCCGATGGTGGACCGCGCTTTTGGGACTTTCACTGTTGATAGGGAGGGACTTAAGGGCCGAGCAGGATTTATTATCCTGTTCTTCTAGCTCCGGGATGAGCGTATACCGACCGACTGGCTTTGTATAAATACGGATGTGTGTCGCCGTGGAGTTTGTTGAAAGATGGGGGTTTGCATATCATGGAATAGAGAGAGCCCTTTGCCTGTTGTTCTTCAATACTAATGATATATCCTCTTTGATATTGCTCTATCGAAACAGATATATTGTTGTTCGTGTCAACAGAAAGAACATCACGAAAGAAACCCCAGTTGGAGCCCATATCTTTCTTACCATTTCCAGGCCCAGCCAGGACTACATACCGATCACCAATAACCAACCACCCACGACTCAAAAACACCATGGCAGGTCTACCAACCACACCAGAGGCCGTCTCCAAGCGCATCGCGTCCATCAACGACGCCCTCACCCGCGTCAGCACAGCAGCCGAGGAATACGCCGACATGTCCACCAAGGGAGCAGCAGCAGCAGCACAAGACACCACCACCGCCGCCGCCGCCGCTGCCTCATCAGCGCAGGCACAGCTCGTCAGCTTGGTCAAGAATCTCCTAGCAGAGGTCCAGGGCCCCATCGGCGCCATACTCGACCTCTTCAGCTCCCTGCCCAAGATCGCGGCGCTCCGCTGCCTCGCCGAGCTGGGCGTGTTCGCAGCAGCAGCGGGCACCAGCGGCGAGCCGGCCACGGTGGACGAGATACTGGGCCGGCTTGGTGATGATGTTGACGTCGAGAAGGCGCTGCTCGTGCGCCTGCTGCGCACTGCTGCTGCTGCGGCCGGCGTTGTCGAGGTGGGCGAGGGGACGTATGCGCTGACGGCGTCGTCGGCGGCGCGTGTGCTGGCGCACCCGGACATGGCGGCCATGTTCAAGCACCTTGTTGATGAGTCTGGGCCTGCTCTTGTGCTGATGCCGCGGTTCTTTGTTGAGAATGGGTGGAGGCAGCCTGCGGATCCTAGGAATTGTCCTGTGAGTTAAGGAGATAGATCCAGTTGTGGTCGTCTCTGGTGCTCTATTTGATTTACTCTGCCCCCCTCGATACTCACTGGGGCATGTCTGGCCCTTTTTTACTTTTTTTCTCAGTAGGATGACACTTGCTGATCCGATATCGTGCAAGTATACATTTGCCCACAGGACCGAGGGCACCGAGATGTGGGAGCACGTCGCCAAGTTCCCAGAGAGACAAAAGAACTCGAACCGCGCGATGAAGGCACAATCGTTTGACGGGGTCTGGTCTGTCGGGTTGTTCCCCTTTGCCGAGAAGATCAAGGAGTTGGGTTACAAGACGGACGCCTCGACGCCCTTGGTCGTTGACGTCGGTGGTGGTGCGGGCCACACAAGCGCAAAGATTCGCGAGCTCTGCAAGGTCAGTAGACTCTTTACTTACTTCTTTCAGGACCTTGAGGAATTTGTGTCCAAACTGAAACGCATCTTCACGACCTGGTGTGAATATTCTGGATGTCTGTGTGCTCTCTTCACCACAGATCGTGGCTGTTGAAGAGGTCACGAGTTGGGGCTGTACCGAACCGTCCACAAATCCTGATTAAGGTTCTGTTTCAATGCCATCTCGTACACTGACTCTGTCCTCGAATCCAGGAGATCGAAGGAACGATTGTTCTGCAAGACCTCTCTGGAGTCGTCGAGGATGTCTCGCCGGCAGAGGGTATTGTAACTATGGCGCATGACTTCTTCGAGGAGCAGCCTGTGAAAGGTCAGTTCGTCCGCAGCAGATTTGAACACTGTATCCCCCCCCAACCAACTACAAAGTCTCGAGTGCATAAGCTGATTACCAACTCTTCCACATTCGTTCAGGAGCACCAATCTACTTCCTGAGGCGTATTCTCCACGACTGGGCCGACCCCAGCAGCGTGGCCATCCTCAAGCGCATCGCAGACGCCATGGACCGCAAGCTGCCGAGCCGGCTGGTCATAGCTGAGCAGATCCTGCCGACCCGGGGTGTCAGCAGTGAGAGCGTCCTGGTGGACATGCTGATGATGACCTTCACGGGCATGGAGCGGACGGAGAAGCAATGGGAGGAGCTGCTGGGTCAGGCCGGTCTAAAGGTCGTGGGATTCCACAGGGCGCCTGGGACGCCGTTTGGAGCTGTCGAAGCAGTCCTGGCTTGAGGCGATTGCGAATAACATTTCATGGGGGGGGGGGGCTTGGCAGAGGAGAGTGATGCGATGAATGGGAGGGACCAGGGCTGCCGAATTAAGGAAGACTTGGGGAAGAAAGGGGCATATGTTACACATGGCCACTCACAGGATAGACTGGATAAAACATACTTGAGTAAGAAATCCCACCGTCCGAGCAGACAAACCTTTTGAACCGTGATGTTGCTGCGCAGGGCATCCCGCGACCACTCCGAGGACTACTGCATGATCATGTCAGCCAACAATCAGTCTGAACGACACGGTAGCCTCGGACGGACTTTCGCCCTAGTATTGAGAAGATATTTCCTGGTCGTTGCAAAACGGTGTTTTACATGCTCGGGTCATGGCATGCATGCCTTCCTTTTACCTCCTGTTTACTCGACGTCGGCGAATCCGTCTGGCTCGACCACTTATTCCATCCGAAGCAGCAAATGGCTACAATAGGAAATAATGACGATAGCCTGCCTAGGGAGCATCGGACGTCCGCGTCTGGTGCAAGGCAACGGTTGACATAAGTCGTTATTATATACTAATCAGGCATAGCCAGATGCCCGCGAATAGAGTGGTTACCATTTGACTTTTATCATCACTTCAGGTCGTCTCCTCTGCCACAGGATATGGTCTCTGGACATGCTATTAGGCCTTGTGACATAGTATGAAGGGGGTGAGCTAAGGCGTTTTGGGCGTGGATGACAAGGGGGACTTGGAGGTGACGCAAGGTTGGAGGGGGGGGGCACAAGCGAAGTGGCGGGTCCGTTGGCCTCACGTTCTGGAAAACTCGGCAGGGTTGAGTTTGGAGATCAACGGGAGCAAAGTTGAGATGCAGTATGGTGTGAAGGGGGCAGTGGGGGTGGTGGGTGGACAAGACTTTTGTCAGATGGTGACGGCTTGGACGGAAGGTTGTTGAAGAAACACGGGATATTTCAGCCCATCTCTGGTGGCCAAGCAAATGGCCCGAAATGGTAATCATCAGCCCTGGGAATATTTGAAAGACGATTCGAGCCAATCGTAACCACATGCTGATGGGATGAAGCCCACCGAGGATGATGCTGTGTGGCATGGGGAGAAGTCGTGTGGTTCCAGTCTTCCGAGAAAATAATGCTCGTCCAATGAATCGAAACGATGAAGGTGCCGTGGCCGCAGCCGCCGTGGCCTCGCACCTATTTCACGACAGACCAGATCATGCACGAGACTGGACGAAGTAGAAACGAGAAAGAGGGCAAAGGGCGATTACCAAGCCACGTCAGTCCATGCATGTCTGGCAAACTCTGGGAGGCGACAAGACTGTAAGTATTTAGGTCATCAAGAAACACAACCACCAAACAAGCATGTTGGTCCACGGATTTGTTCCCATACGGGAGCCACACGCATGGGCGCCTCGCAGGCAGAGAGAAACGCAGACAAGAACAAGGGTGGCTTGCCAAGTTGACGCCAGGGGCCACCAATCTCGGTGCAGCAACGAGTGGACGGTACCGAGCGTTTGTGACTGCATCTTGTCGGGCACGGGAGTGGTTACGGCGTGTATGAGTCCCGGCTGGTCTCTGCCCTGGAAGTTGTCCGGGCCGGGGCATCACAGCAGCAGCAGTAGCAGCAGAGAGAGAGGCATGCCCAGCGGCGTCTGCGCGGGAACGAGGAAGTGGATGAGGATGCAAGGCCCTCCGTCCGAAGGCGTACTGACACTTTGCAGGACTGATTTCCAACCGGCTCGGCGGACCCGTGCTCTATTTGCTGTGGGATGGAGGCCACGGCAGAGACTGGACGAGAAGAAGCTTGACTTTTGGGTGTTGAGATAAGGTTGCGTGGGTCCGGAGGACGATGCGACAAAGTAGCGACACACCCAAGTTGGCAGGGCGAGGTACACGGTAGTTACCCTGTGGATTTGGGTCCGGGAATATCTAGCCCGTCGATTCAAACACAGATGAGACAGGACGGAGTTACGACCCTGACAATGCAGCCAACCCCAACCCCTGTGCCTGCTCACGCCCTGTACCCTGGTTCTCCGTCCAGTCCCCATCCCAAATAAGGCTCCCACACCCTTCGGCCCGCCCAAGGGCCAAAAGCTGCCTGCATCTGGATTCCTGATTGGCTAAGGCTAACCTCATCTGCTCCTTCCGACGACTTACACTGGACTAGACAACCAGGGTACACAGTAGCGCCTTTCTGGTCGACGACTTGTGGGTTGTGCAACTTGTGGCTGCCTTGGTGCCTTCTCTTGCTTCTTGCATGTACAGTACAGAACAGGAGGATTGACAAACGGAACGCCCACTGCACATGTACACTTGGTCATACACCTGTACCAGCTGCCATCTGATGGTCCTCGTCCCCACCGGGCTGGGGTGATCCCTGGCTATAACTGCCCGGTCTTGTACTACCCGTGGGGACTCCCAAGTCTGCCATGTAGCATGTCGCAGCAGGAACACCAACAGCCCGGCCACGGCTACTTGGCCTTCCGTGCAGACGAGCAGCAGTCTCTTCGAACACATCCGTTGCTTGGCAGTCCGCCTCCGGCAATGTTTGATCACTGCCAGTGCCAGAGTTGTCATCACAGCACGGCCACATGTGCACATGGCCTGTTTCCTGCTTCTTCTTCTTCTTCTTCTTATTACCCCCTCCTCTTCCCTCCTCATCCGTTCAGTTTCTTGCCCTTCCATTCCTCATCCGTGTGCAACTTGTTTCCACTTCGACGAACAGGATTCAAAAACAAAGCACTGGTCTGCTTTTCAACGTCGAGAACATCGAGCTCTCGCATCCTTTCCTTCGCCTGCCTTCGTCTGTCCTTACTCGACTTTCATTAATATACACACATACGCAAACTTTAATCCCAACGGCAGGCCGCTTCCTATTTTTATCTTCAGCAAAAGACTCGCCGGATCGATCAACAACAGAGTAAAGAGGAACAAAAACACACACAAATAACTAATTACCAACCAACATCCAAAATGGCTTCCATATCACTCAAGTCCGCCCTCGTGGCTACCCTGGCTGCCGTCGCCACCGCCATGCCCGCCGCTCCCAGGCTGTCGGATCGCCAGCTCAAGATCCACCAGGCCATCAAGCGCCAGGAGGCTGCCGCTGGTGCGGCGGGCATTACTGATCCCGATATCTTGCAATTGTGAGTTGTTCTCTCGTATATACACTATACACCACTTCTAGAGAACATCCTTGCTGACCATCCTATCCAGTGCCTTGACCCTTGAGTGGCTCGAGACTACCTTCTACCAGCAGGGCCTCCAACAAGTACCCCAGCAGCAGTTCCTCGACCTTGGCCTCACCCAGGAGCAGGTTGCCGATCTTGCTCTGCAGGCCAAGCAGGAGGAAACCCACGTCCAGCTCCTGCAGGGCGCTCTCGCCCAGAAGGGCGTCCAGCCGGTCCAGCCTTGCCAGTACAACTTTGGCCAGGCTTTCTCGTCTGCCAGTGCCATGCTCCAGACCGCCGTCACCCTCGAGCAGGTCGGTGTCTCGGCCTACCTCGGCGCCGCTCCCCTCATCCAGGACAAGAGCATCCTGGGCACCGCCGCGTCCATCTACTCGATCGAGGCCCGCCACCAGACCTTCACTCGTGTCGCCACAAAGGTCTCTGCCTCGCCCAGCTCCTTCGACACCCCCCTGTCGCCGAAGCAGGTCTTCACCCTGGCAGCCCCCTTCATTGCCAGCTGCCCCCAGGGCAGCAACCTCCAGCTGACGGCCTTCCCCAACATCACCATGTCCAACCCCGAGGTCACCGCCCAGATCGCCGCCGCCAGCCCCCAGATGCTGCAGCTCCAGAGCACCGGTGCCACCGGCGCCGCCGCTTGTGCCTTCTCCTCTGGTGACCTGCCCACCGGCACCATGTTCACCCAGTTCGCCAACGGTGCCTGCCCAACCCCTCAGGGCTTGAAGGGTGTTGTCTACGTCAACCTTGTCAACTCTATGCCAGAGGACTCCAAGATCAGCGACGACATCATCGCCGCCGGTCCCATGGTCCTCGTCCTGTCCTAGAGACGGAGACGTGATCGCAGACCTCCCTCCCTCCCCTTTTATTTTTCCTTTTGTCGCCAGGGAGATGGTGTTGACAGGAGACTGAGCATGGAAGATAGAGGACGGACAGAACCCCAGCCCCCACGTTTTATTACTATTCGTTTCTCATTATCGGGTGGACAATTCTACACAATGTCGCACCTCTAATAGCCCGCCTATCACATGTATCCACACAATCTTGAGTGGATGCTAGCTTGGCAGGTAGCCTGTTTATACCATTATATTATGTTCCCCTGGGGTTTGGGGTTCTGTCCTCGTCCGCTTCCTGCTTTTCTTCTCTCTAGCTAGTCGTGGGTGGTTGATGAGGGGGGTCGGGATGACCAAAAGATACCCCGATCGTGATCTCTACTATAGTAGCTAGTTGATCTTGAAACAAAAAAAATGAAAATTTTTCAAAATAATTATTTATGTTCACTCTAAATTTGCTTGCACCTACCTGTGTGAAAACAACAATGCTGCTGACTAACAAGGGAGAGACGAGACTCAGAAAGGCCATCATCGTAAGCTTGGCCCAGCTGTTTGGTTTCACCTGGGCCAAGTTCCCAAAACGCCAAAATAGAGAAGAAGATCAGGACTCCGGAAGCCAAACTTGCCAGCTTAGCATGTAGACTACTAGACTACAGACTTGTTCTTATTTCCCCAAGCGCGCATTATTTACATTACATTAATTACTGCCTACTGACTACCTACGTAACTTAAGGCAGAGAGAGAGTAGACGGACGGGGCCCGAGTCAACCCGTACCGAAACATGCATGCCCCAAGTCAGCCAGCCCAGCCCAGCCCAGCCCAGCGGATTTGTGTTGGCACGTCGATGATGCACTGCAGACACACACGCCAGCAGGTCGAGGCCCC
>MAVT02000001.1:0-24607 GCA_001702395.2 Diaporthe helianthi | reverse complement strand
TTTTTTTTGGGGGGGGGGGGCGGGACGTCATAATTGAGTTCGGGAATTTATTTTCTTCTTCCTGCTTTCTCTGACCGGAATAATCGGGCATTTTGTTTTCGGCATTTTGGGGTTTTGGGTTTTGGGTTTTGGGTTTTGGGGAATGTCTGTCGGTCTGTCTGTCAAAATCTTGGGGCGCCTATTGAATGGAGATCGGAGATTCGCACAGAAGAAAACGGAGGGTATACAGGTACACTGTTGACTTAAGAGCTGCAGCCAATCAGAGCCCCGAATTCAACATCAAACCTTCTACCCACTACCTACACTAGTGCTTTTACTAGAGTTACCGTGCACTAACTTAATACAAATTTCTAACCCCTTATTAGCTTTATAGGTTTATATTTAATTTATAAAGTAATTTAAGAAACTTAAGGTATAATTAAGTATAGTATTTAAGTATATATTTTTTGAAGTAAAAAGTATTAAAATAGTTTAATAAAATAAAGTTTATAAATAAAAGAATATTTAACCTTTATATAAAACCTATAAACTATATTTAAATTTAAATAAACTTGTATTATTAAATAAATCCTTTTTAATATTTTAAATAAATTAACTTTTATAACGTTAAGTATAAGGGCTAGTTATATTAATACTTTAATTTTTAGTTTATATATATACCTTTATTAATAAGGCTTTAAGAAACCCTAACCCTATAAAAATATATAATTAAATACTAGATTTAATTATGCCTAGTATCTATTATATTACTTTATAAATTAAATATAAACCTATAAAGTTAATAAGGGGTTAGAAATTTATATTAAGTTAGTGTATATAGGGCTGCATTTGTACCTGTGTACCCTCCGTTTTCTTCTGTGCGAATCTCCGATCTTATAAATTATTAGTATTTAAATTTATTAAGGTCTTTATAAGGGAACTACTATTATTAAACTATCTTTACCTTAAATATAATAAATAGGTTAAATATCTTTTTAGATATATTATAATAGTTAAGTATAGTATACTATAATTACTATAATACTTTTTTCTTAATACTTAACGTTTTTTTAAATAAACTAATTACTAAGCTATTATTTTTATTACTTTCTTAGGTCTTAATCTTATTAGTATACTACTAATCTTCTTATAAAATATTAGAAAGCTCTAGGAAGTTAAGTCTATTATAGAATTTATTTAGGGATTTAGTTATAATACTACTAACTTAGTAATAGTTAACCTATATAGCTTTAAGGGTTTTAATAAATAGATTCTACTAAATAAACTAATATATCTATTTCTTATTAAGGATTATATAGCTTATAGGATTAGGATTCTTATAGTTAGTAATTTAAGTTATAAAGTAATAGAAAAGGATATATATTAAAGGATAGGCTAGTTAGCTTTATATAAGGGCCTAGTTAGCTTTATATAGGGGCCTAGTTAGCTAAAAGACCCTCTTATACTAGTAATAGCTTTTAATAAGTTAAATTATACTCTTCTTAAGCTAATATACTTATAAGATAGCGCTAAAGGGTATACCTACTAAGGTAGTATTTATTATATACTTTATACTAGGACCTACTATTAAGATAGCTATCTATAGTAGTAAGAACTTTAAAAGTAAAGATATAAGATATACTATTATATATAGAATAAGGAGAGGAATTAATTAGTTTAATTTTCGTATATATACGATTTTTATAGGGCTTAGAAAGTAGGTATATATTTAAGCGATGCTAATTAGAATGATGTAGATTTATAGTGTGTGGGAAGGGGGTAGTGCGTGAAGGTATCCACTAACTTAACAGCGTTGCCTAGCCTCGTCTGTGCGGCACAAGGCTGCGGCCACATGACCGTAGAGACGGTTTTTAACACTCTGTTTCACACAAACGCTGGGTCTTTAAGCGTTTACCACTATAAAGGGACCGTACGCCTTCGGGACCCGGGTTATATATGGATTAAGAATGAAGCTACTAAAACCCTATGGCTTCGGCCACAACTGTATCCCCCCCCCCCATTGTCCGTCTATCTAGCTTCTCAGCTATTAGATTCTTCCTCAGGGGCGTAGAGCCCACGTATAAAGACTTCGACGTCTCTATACTTATTCCTATAGGTACTCCTTAGAGAATAAGTTATTTCAATAGCTTCTAATACCTATCTTTTTAAGTACTAATAGATAATCGAATATAAACTAGCTTTTTTCCTTTACTTTTCCTTTACTTTTCCTTTCTTTCCTTAAACCTAATATAAGTTTTTTATCTTTAATAATAAAGCTATAAATGAGGAAATTTACTTTATTATTATAATTTTTTTAGTTTTTTATTCATTTATAAATATAGTATCTAAGACGTTACTTAAGCTTTATAACATAGAGTTAAAATATAAAAGCTATGAATAAAACTATAAAACTATAAAACTATAAATGTTTAACCCTTATATATACGCTATAAATCTTGTTTAATTTTTATATAAAAACTCTTATTAAGTAGAACTACCTTTAAACTTTATAAAAATATATCTTTCTTAGGGTTAGGGATATTATATAAGTATATAAATAGGGGTTAAAGTATAAGAGTTAGTTATAGTTTTAACTTAGCTTTTATTTAAAAGATACACCCTTGTAATCTACTTTCTAGCAAGACCATAACCCTAAATAAAATTTAATTAAATACTAGATCTAATTATACCTACGGTTTATTAAATAACTTTATTAATTATTATTAAGTTTATAAATTTGGTAAGGGGGTAAAAATTTATAGTTTTATTTATAGTTCTATTTATTATAACTCCATTATAATATAAGGACTCGAAGTTTATACTAAATATAATAGATTTTATAAGTAAAGTTACTTAAGAAAGAAAGAAAGAAAGAAAGACTCGACCTTTATAGGCTTAGGTAGAAAATATAGGCGTAGTAGCCTTATCGATAAGGGTACTTATAAAGATCTACTATAAAAGCCCCTTAACTACTTTATATACTACTTTTTATTATATTTTTCTACTTTTATAACTTAAGTAGCTTCTTATTATAGCTTACTTATTACTACTAGCGCAACTATATATTCTTATAAAAGATTAGTAGTAAATAATTAATCGTTTATCGTTAATAATACTTATAAGTTATACCGTTATATAACTCCCTTATAAGGCCCTTCTAGAGCATTAAATCCTTATAAAAACGTTGTAAAGTAAGTAATTTATATTTAATACGCGCTATAAAAGAGGCTTAAGAACCTTTAAAAGGTATATAATTCTAGTAATTACTTAAGTTATTCGTTAAAAATAGCCCTTTTTAGTACTATACTAATTTAAACTCCAATCTAACTAGATTTTCTAAGTATACTTACTTATCGCCTACTTATTTAGTTATTTATTATATAATAGATTACTTATTATTACTAATATACTTATATTATCTTAAAAAAACTAGTAATAGACGACTAATCCTTTATAGTTAGTAATAATTAAAGGGTATATTATTAAATTAACTAAATTATTACCATAAATCGCTTAAGAAATAATAATAGTAAAGTAGTTATATAGTAAAATTAAACATTCTTAAATAAGGTATTATATAAAAAAGCTTTTAAGAAAAATATAAGCTAAAAACTTTACTTATTATTACTAATAAATATAACTTCTTAAACTAGTAAAAAAGAAATTAAATCTTAAATTATAGAAGGAACCTAAGATATTATAAGATATTATATAATAACTAAGCTAGTATTAAGAGTTTTAATTTAAGCTAAAATCTAACTTTAAATAAAGCTAGAATATAATTAATTAGTAATTATAAAGTAGTATTTTAAGAAGAAGTATTATAAGAATAATATAGAAGAAGTAAAGCTTTTAAGTTTACCTTTAAATTATCAAATTTAAAATAATACCTAGTTTACTTAAGAAAGAAGGTAGAAAAAAAAGGAAGCTTTTAATAAAAAGTAGTAGAAAATTACTAAAGACTTTAAACACTATAACTAGTTTATATATAGCCTTAGCTAGTTACTTACTTATTAGCTACCTAGCCTAGTATAGCTAAAATAGTTAATAATACGATTAAAAAGAATACTTTATAGCTTTATTTATATAGTATAAGATTATAGTTATATATTTATAAAACCGCTTCGTTTTTAAATATTTACTACTATATAAAAGAACTATATAACTCTAAGTTATTTATGAATTAAAAATAAAACTACTTAAAAACTTATCTTTATAAATAAATAGTTATAGTATTCTACTATATAAATAAAGCTAGGAAGTACTACTCTTCTTAATTTTATTAACTCTAATTACTATTATAAATAGCTTTATAGTTAGGTTAATATGTGTTTTAATAAAGAGTATATAACTTAAAGAGTAAATGAGTAACTAAAGATATTACTTATTATATAAGTTAAAATACAGTTTATTATTTAAGACGTTACTTAGGCTTTATAATATAGTAGCTAGAAGTTTATACTAAATAAAGTAAATTTTACAAGTAAACTTATAAAAAAAGAAAGCCTTAGCTTATAGTTTTAAGTAAAGGGCGTAAATATAGGAGCTTTATTAGTAAGTAGTTTAGTAAGAACTTACTATAAAGAACCTTTTACAACTATAACCCCTACTTTTTACTTTATCTAATAATAGTATTATTTAGTAAGTAAAACGCACGTAATATTTAAAAGTAAATAAATATCTATACTTCGTTTTTAAACTTTATAGTTTTAAGCATTTACTGTTTTATAAAAAGACTATATACCTTTAGCTAATAAATAAGTTTAAAATAGATTAATATAATATAATTAAATCAGATTAAATTAGTAAACTCCTTTTAAAATCTTTTAAGTTAATATTTTAGAAAGAAAAGTTAGTATATATCTATATATGCTATATAATACTCTTATACTTTAATATTGAGTTTAGTTTACATATTAAAGTAATTTATTACCTTATAGTATCTATCTTTTACCTTCCGAATATCTAGTTTAAATATTGAATTTGTCGTAACATAGTAGTAGCGTTCCGGTACATGCCTGAATAATGGTTGTAGCGGAGGAGAAACTTGGAGAAAACTTAGTTTATCCTTCCCACTTTGAAGCGAAGGTCTATTGCACTGGTGCACAGTGAGGTGCATCGTCAACCGTCCACCAAGATCTTAATTTGGAATAGGAATTCTTTGCTGGACAGTTTCCCCGATCTGGATGGACCATGATGAGAATTGTCATGGGCTCCTCGGAACAAGGAAAAGGTGATCGCCGGCCGGGCCCCGTTCCACCAACAACAGCACATTCAGAAGTTTGCCCGGTCGGTCAGAAGGAGGGGGGGGGGGAGGGCTACCTATGTAGATTTGGACCGCCCAATGAAAAGCCCAAGCGCGTCCGCTTTAGGCAACTCAAATCCGTCCCAGTGCCCTCACAGGCCCCTTCCCTGTCGCCGTCCAGCGGGCGGTCTTGGCTTCTCCGCACAGCATCTCAGCGAGGCCAGTCTGCAGCGCGAGGGCACAGGTCGGGGACCCGCGATGCTCGTGCAAGACAGGTGCGGCGTCCGCGGGCGGCTGGTTCGTCACGCGGGATGGTGGGTTGATGTGACACCACTGCGGGCACGTTGACAAACTCAGGGGAGGAGGCCTGTTCATCCCGACTCCCCGAGGTCACACTTATCGTGCTCCGGGGGAGGCACTGGGATAGCACATGTGCACTTGAGGGAGAAGGCACGTCCCTGACCGCGGACGTCGACTATTTCTTGGGCCATTCCCCAGCCACCCTGAGCAAACCTTGGAAGGAACCTCGACGTGCCAGGGGAACTCAACCGTCGAACGACAGTCGTTACAATGAGGTCTTCGAGCAATTTTGTCACTCTGGCACTGGCTCTTATGAGCGGTGTCAGCGCCGCCGAGTACAACTCTTTCGATGGCCCTGGCTTTCCCACCTGCTACGATGTCACGGCAGTGCACAATGCCACGAGCGTGGACGAGAGTGAGTTTGAGGTGATGATGTCTGATGATGTCTGGCCCAGTCTGGGCGGGATCCGGTCGTGCCACTCAAGACATCTGGAAACCTTCCAGGAAGAGGCTGACAAGAGGTTTCATAAGTGGTATCCCTCGTCCAGGCTGCTGCGGCCTCAGGGAGACAGGTTCGCGCAGGAGGCAAGGGTCACATGTGTGAGTGATATCTGGAATAATTATGGCTCCTCCGTGGGGCTCTCCGTGTTCAGCATGCTCGTGGCTCTATGAGAACACCACCCACAATAGCTAAAATTCCTGCTGACAATATGAATTACAGGGTACGACACCCGTAAGCACCTGCTTCTAGATTTTATCCCTTTCCTATGGAGCTCCATCTTCGGTTCTTTGATACCTACATATGTAGGTAGCTAACACCTATTGCTGCAGAGTGTGCCGACCTGCCAACCGAGATCATACGGACAGAACTGGTCAACCAGATCTCCGATTTTGACCTCCCAGCGGGAGCTGAATCCGGCACCGTGGTCGTCGAGGCAGGCGTGACCTTCTTCCAGCTGGCAGACTACCTCCATGCCCGCGGTGCCAACATCGGCACCGGCCTGGTCAACTGGAACATCTCCCTCGGCGGCAGCGTGGCTATGGGTGCCCACCGGACCTCGCTCAGGGAAGATGCTGTGGTGGTGGGCGGTGTTTTGTCCATGGACATCATCGACGGCACCGGAACTATCAGGACCATCGAGCGAGACGAGTCCAACGATGAGTGGCTGGCTGCCTCAACCTCGCTTGGGCTTTTGGGCATCATCGCGAGGCTGAAGATGAAGATCTACCCAGAGACCGTGTTATATGCGATGCAAAAGACGTGAGTCCCATCCGTGCGCCCAGACGCTGTTTGAACATGGACTGATGTGGTGAAGATTCGACGAGGAAGACGTTCTGAACGGCGATATCGAAGCACTCATCTCACCTTACCTGACGGCAAACCTCTGGGTAATTCGAATCTGATGCACAATATCATTGATGGAATAGACTCAATGCTAACATGCCCCTAGTGGTGTGGGTGCAAATTCCCTCCTTAGCAGCTACTGCCCACGAAGGAGCTCAAAGGATGCACCAGTCAAGAGTCTGTGAAGATATCGCTGACACATTTAATAAAACAGGGCCATACAAGAAGAAGTTCCATCAGAGGTACTACGATGTTGTCGGCCCCGGCGATGTTAACCAGAACGGCCTGCAGTCGACCTTCTCCCTGACCGGAATCGAGGCCGCCGCAGCCATCTCCCTTCTTAACACAGGCAAGGCTCTTGCGACCAGCAACATGCTCGCCGAGGAGATATTTTTCGGAATCTGGGAGAACCCCAACTTCCATACCAAGGACACGAATGAGGAACTCACTACGTGGCCTGTCACAGGATATAATTGTACGTAATAGACGTTTGGGGGGCATCTGGAATCGCGGGTCACTAACACATAAAAGATGACGTCCTCATCGGTGGCCTGTACCCGGATCAGAAGGCAGAGTGGGATTTTAACCTCCGCGGATATACCTTGGAGCTCGCATTCCCCGTTCCTCTTGCCAACAAGATGTTGAAGCGGGTCAGGGAGCTGTTTGATGCCCAGTGGGAAGAGAAGCTGATCGTGATGACCTCGACATACCGAAGCGGGTAAGTAGAGTCAACATTCCTGCGACACAGAACAATACATATGCATGTGCTGACATGGAGCCTCCGCCCTCAGCATCAACATCAAGTTCGGCAAACCGCACTATGACCTGCTCGGGCAGGTGACCACAAACACCTCAGATGGGGCAGACTGGAGCAAAGGAGCGATTATGTTCGACTTCCCGAGCTTCAGGCCAAATATCGGCGACCATCTCCGTTTCAATGAGCCATTCTGTGAGACTTACTTTGACCCTGTGACTGCATAAAAACAAACGCTGACCACACACACAGACCACAATCTGTCGGAGACTCTAATCAAAGAGTTTCCCTGCAGGCCTCACTGGACAAAGAACACGCGGGAAGTGCTTACGCAGTCTGTCAAAAACCTTGACCCAGACGTAAGTATCATCTGCTGTGCGTGGTGAGCACCTGGGAAATCAACAGACCTGACTGACACTGCGACAGCATATTGCTAGGTTCAAGGCTGTGCGGGAGGATTTTGACCCAAAAGGGGTGTTCCGGAGTGTTGTAGGAGAAATCATTGGCGTGTACTGATCCAGGCAAGAGTGTTTTCCCACTCAGGCTGTAATTAACACTCTAACTTGGGCATGTTGCAGGGCTTCATTCAGGTGGTCATTGATATACTTTATGGAACTCACCTTGATGTATTTTCAAAGTCACAGAAAGATGCCCTAACATCTGAAGTACAGCCTTCTAACAAAGACCTAGCATAGCCTACATTCACTCTATAATTTCCACAAACATGCCTATTAAACAATATATATATGAACTATTTAATACTAGAGTTTCACTATTAGCTTATAAGTTCTTAATCTTGTTTCTTATATAATCGTATGTTGAAATATTAAATCCTTATATAGTTAAATCGTCTAATTATAATACTTAACTTAAATTAAATATTTATAAATTACTAGTTTAAATTATTATTATATTTATTTATAAGTTAATAGTTATTTAAAGTATATATAACTTATAATTACCTAACTTATAGTATATTTATTTATAAAAAGGTATTTAATCTATATAATTACTATATTCCTTTATAACTATAATATTAAAAGACTTATAATTATATTCTTAACTAATGTAATTTAGTACTTTTCTTTTATTATAACTAGGGCTTATATATAGTTTTATTTAGCTAAAAGTTCTTTTAAACTTAGCTATCTTAGTAATATTCAAATGTTTTATAAGTTTACTATTTATATTTTTTAAGTTTCTTTACTACGCTAGAAATATAGTAAGAATCATAGAAGAATAAAATATAATATATTCATTTTAGAGAAATACTCTAATTTTAACTATATAAAAAGTTTATAAAAGTACTCTAGTTTATTTCTATAAGCTTATTTATACCTAGAAGCCTTAATTTACTATAAGTATATATAATGTTAAGCTATACCTAGTCTATTTATACTAGTAATATTAAATAGCTACTATAATTCCAACTATTATAAAAAGTTAAAAGTCTTAGCTTTAAAGTTTTAATATATTTTTTAAATAATCTTTTTCTAAACTTATTTAAAAGGTATTATATAAATAAAATAACTTTAAGTAAGCCTATAACATTTTATTATCTATATTATAGAATATATATATATAACTTTAATAAGTTATAAATAGTATTAAAAACAAAGATAAATAAGGAGGTTTATCTCTCTCCTAAAGTATTTCTAAGCTTTAAAGAAAGTTTCTTAAAAGTAAAAATAAATAAAAATATATTTACAAATTTTAAGAGCTTTTAAACTAAGCCTTAAAAATACTTTAATGTTGAAATAAAAGAACTAAGAAAATACTCTAGTTATAAAAGTAAAATATAATTAAATTAACATTTTCATTAATTTACCTAAATTATATAGTAAATAGTACTTTTATCTAGTAGTTAATAGCGTTAAACTAGTAGCTCGCGGCGCGGTAGCTTTACCTTTAATAGAACTAGTTAATAGTACTAGCGCGAATAAACTAGGTATAGTTTAACGCTACGCCTATTAATATAAAAGCTTCTAAGCTTATAAAAGTAAAATTAAAACGTTATTATAAAATTTCCTATTATAATAATATAAGGTCTATAGATTACTATAAATACTTAATAAGTAGTATTAAGTATTAATATCTTTTAGTAAAGTAGTATAATATAGTAGTAGTAATTAGTATTACCGTTTTAATACTTAATATTTAAGGTACAAGTTTAAGCCTCTATTATTAATACATTAAATATATATATTAAATATGTAAAATAAGTGTATTTATATATTATTCACTTTATTTATAATTATAAATTAAGCCTAAGTTAATTAATCATAAGTAAGGTTTTATTTTATAGATACTACTAGAAGGGGGTTAATTTCTAATAGTAAACTTAGGGGTTACTTATTATTAAATACATTAGTAGCTAAACTCCCTAACGTCCTCATTAGTAAGCTAAAAATATTGTTAAATAGCAAGTCTGGTACTATGAGCAGTAATAAAATGTGGCATCACATGTTCTTCCGGACCATTTTGTGATGGTTGGTTTACTAGACAGGTGTCTTGAAATGGTGGGGACAGCCAATCGGACATTTGGCTACCTACTTAGGCAGGACCCCTTGCAAATTGGACGGACCCCAGATCTTGCCCCACTCCTGACTGCGGCCGTTGAAAAGGTCCCACAGGTGGTAGGGTAGGTCAAAGCTCCCAGATTTCGACGCATCACCAAAGCACTTGGTACTCAACCACAACGTCCCATCCCAGCCTCTCCCAACATGAAGCCACCGACGAGGCTTGCTGGCCAGGCCCTACCCCGAATTAGAGTCACCAGCCAACACAATTGCCTGAGAACCCAGCCCATAACCTCCAGAGCCCTCCACTACTCAGCTGCCGATCCAGCTAACGTCACCCCCTTCTGTGCCACCGGGCCCCCTCCGGAACCACCACAGCCCGCTGCGGAACACCCTTATGCCAAGGCAGAGAGGAGACGGAAGCAGGCCGAGCTGCTCAAGAACGCCAAGGAGCTGCGGAATGCAAGCACTAGCAAGAGCCCTGGGAAGTCTCCCCTAAAGAAGCGCTTCTGGCAACATGTTCATATCAAAGAGGCTGATGGTGCGCAGACCACCTACCGGGCCCCCTCCCCAGGCCCTTCTTCTCTATTTGCCATGGTATATGCTCACAGGCACTTACAATCTCCCAGGATCCTACCAGATCTACCTTGACTCCCGGCCCCTCCGCCACCCAACAACCAAGATGATAGTCAATGTGCCACTCTCAAAGCCATACCTGGCACACGCCATCGCCCTGGAGTGGGACCTCCTGACCTCGGCTCAGCAGGCAACCAAGACCCACCTGATTCCTTTGACTTCAATCGTATGCCGCGCCCTTGACATTGCCGAAGACGACGCCAGGCACCAAGACAACAGTAGCAGCTTTGCGCCCATCCGCACTGCCATCACTGAGGTCCTCATGCGCTACCTTGACACTGACTCGCTGCTATGCTGGGCACCACCCCCCGGCGAGACACTTGGCCCAGGGGAGGTGTCCCTGAGGGATCTCCAGGAGCGCACAGCTGGGGAGGTCATAGGGTACCTAAACACCCATGTCTGGCCCGGTGTGGAGATTGAGCCTGTGCTGGATGAGGGTTTGCTGTTGCCCAAGAAGCAGAAGCCAGGCGTCAGGGAGGTCATTCAGGGGTGGGTGATGGGCCTTGATGCCTGGGATCTGGCTGGGCTGGAGAGGGCTGGTCTAGCTGGGAAGAGCCTACTGGCTGCGGCCAGGCTGGTGGTAGAGTGGAGTGAAGGTGAGGCAGGCCGTGCTGTAAGGGATGCTTCTCCTGGCAGGGCGATGCCAAAGCACAACAGCAGGATATTTGGGGTTGAAGAGGCAGCTAGGGTGTCGAGTCTCGAGGTGGATTGGCAAACAAGCAAGTGGGGAGAGGTTGAGGATACCCATGACGTAGAGAAAGAAGACCTGCGCAGACAGCTAGGGAGCACAGTACTCCTAGTTTCAGGCAAAGGAGCCTGGTAGTTGGCTGACAAGCTTTGTTTAGATGATGCCATCTTGAATGTTTAGACATGCCCCTGTTGATCAGCAAGACTCATTCGCAGTGCATATCTTCTTGGTCCTAGGGACTAAATCTTTGATCAGATTCCTCTCAAAGCCAATGAGGTTCCTCTCTGATCTACTGCGGGCCTTAATCTAAAGCTGCAGTATGGGGGTTGGTGCAAAGATCTCAAAGATCACAACACTGACCGCCAATTCAGCCATATCAGCATGACCAGAGCAATGTATGAGACCTCCCATCCTTCCACCTCCTGTGGACCACCACAAGTATCCTCAGCCTCAAAACGCAAATAAACCGATAAAAGCAAATATGGGCTGTGAAGCCTGTGTGGCCGCAGATCACAGGCTCTCAAGCTCCAAGATAAACACCTTCCCTAAGAGCAAATTGTTGTGGGCTGCTGTCTCCACAAAATTGTGCTATATCCTTATGATCCCCAGAAAGAAAAGATGAAAAAGAAAATTAAAAAATGAAAAGACTTGATCCGGTAAGTGTGTCCATACACACATGCGCTCAACTTCATGAATCTGTCTGAGTGCCCTTGGCCTATGTCTCACTAATAGCAGATGCTGTGCTGGGCTGTGAGACTGATGGCCATGGGTATTTCAGAGAAAGAAGCTGACGTGTGCCCATATCTAAGCAGGCTGCCCTTTTGGATTGTTCAAAGTGGTGCCATTGTAGGCAAAGTTTAGAGCGTGGTCTGGGATCTGTGCAGCCTTCTCCATGTCTTCGACAGTCAGGCCTTTCTTAAGCAGCTTGTCCTTCTGCTTGGCCTGTCTGTAGTAGTCGAAGTTGATGGTCCGACTGGTCATCGCATAACGGCGCATGCCTGTAGGATCAACGGCATGCTAAAACCTCTGTTAGTGGCAATCCCCACATCTTGAAGACAAAAAGCTGAAGACTTACATCTGTTAGAGCTTGGAGTCTGGTGTCACACATGGTGGCAACATCTCCATGACGAAGCTGCACTTCCAAAATCGAGGGCTTTCCCTGGGAGGGCTTTCCCTGGGAGGGCTTGCCATTCTTCATGACGGGCCTGAATTTTTTGAATCGCACTGACATCTTCCCAGGTGATCCGAGAGAAGCAGTGCTTATGACACCAGTCAATGGGCCCTCTCCATCGTCATGCCACTTCAAAAAGCACATTAGTATTTAGAGCTTATGTGGCAGGCCTGTGGTGAACAACTTACACCAATCTTATTTGTCTCTCCATATGCAAGAGCCAGCAACTCATTGAATGGCTTCTGAGGCATGTGAAGGGTGGAGCCAGCAGTGAGTTGGTACTTCTCTCTAGAAGCGATGTTCTGAGAGCTGTGAAGCGCCTTCTCTCCAAAGTGCTTCAAGTAGGCTAGAGACTTCAAAACCACATCTGGAGCAGTCTCAAAGGGCTTTGTTCCGATTCCCTTCTGTCCAAAGTCATAGAGAGCACCCTTGATACCATCAGTAAAGTGCATGAATCCAAAACGTGACCCTGATAAACCTACAAAGTTGGATTGGAAGTGGCCAGTCAACATCTCAGCAGAACCTGCAAACTGTCAGTAACAAAACTCAGGTATGTGTCCATGTCTCAATGTGGAACTGACTGTCTGGACAGCGAACAGGGCTCCGCTGGAGCTTCATGGTGTCGCCTTCTGCTTCAATGCTGGTGTAGAGCTCGTCAGCGCCACCGGGTGATTTCTTGGCAGCATCAGTGGGCCGCTCGACCACAAAAGTTCCAACCAAGTCTCCATCGTCACCCGTGATCATATAAATGAATCGGGTGGACAGGCCATCTTCGTCCTTCTCAGCAAACTGCTTGACATGAGCTTCCTCAAGCTTGATAGTCACACCATCGCCCTTGACACGGGACATCTTTGTATGTGCCTTCGTTTCCTTCTCTACCAAGCTCAGAGGGTATGGAAGGGGAGGCACATTGTGCTGGAAGCTACAATTTGGGCAAACCAGTCTCTCCCAGTACCTCCGAGCACTAGCGCAACGGCACTCAGGACAGGTCATGCCACCAGCTCGGACAGCCTCAGTGCCAAAAATGGCTTCACCCTCTACCAAAGCCTCCTGGAGTGGCTCAAACATGGTAGGAATGTTTTTGATGTCCTTGTAAGTCTTTTCGTGGCGGATGAAATCCACAGAGTACCGAAGCTCTTTGTTGTCGTCTCCGATTTGGGCCAGCTCCTTGTTACCAATGCTGAAGAATGCTTGGCAGGATTCCTTGAGGCAGATCCAAGGTGCGTTGTCAAATACCTTGGGACTCTTGCTCTTGCATTTGATGCAAGTTGCCTCCACAAGCTCAGCGGCAGGTGAATCAGTGCCATTGCTTGTTTGGGTACCAGCTTCTGCAGGTTGGCGAGGATCATCAACGGCCGTGATGTCTGGGACAGCTGCCTTCCAGTACCATGGCTTAGAAGTAGGATCCATAGTCTGGAGCATGATTTTCCAGACTCTGTACATCCTGACTCCCTTCTCGTTGGATTGCTGTACCCTTTCATTCCAAATATTGGTCACCATGAATGTGCCCAGCTCAACAAAGGCACCACGGTCACGCACAACCCTTGGCAAATTGAGGCTCTGGAATTGTGGGTGTTCCTTGCCTGTAGGCGTAATCATGTTAACATCTGATTTGGAGGGATGTAGATGTAGACCTACCCATGATGACAACAACAGGAGAGTGAAGTGCGGCCTCCCACCGAGGAACAACAGCTGGTTTAGTATCACTGCGAAGAAACATCCCTGTTTCAGGGTCCTTGTAACGACCACCACCACTACATCAGAGTCAGTGAAGAGTATAGCAGGATCCCTATGAGGAATACTTGCCTGCAAGTGATGATCTTGTTGTGGCCAAGGAAGTCTCGGGCCTCAGTGAACTTGTCAATGTACAACCCAATGATCACATTGTTCCTGCTCTGAGCACCACCCTGGTATGCCTTGAAGGCTTGCTGTGAACCGCAGAGGTCTCCCCTGGTCATCGCCCAGACACTGACCGGTCCACAAGGGAAGTCATCCTCAGGATCAGCTGGGCCTGCAGATATACTACTGGCTCCAGTAGCAACTCCTGTCCGTGAACGCTTTTGAGATGAATCAGATTGCAGAGTCTGGGATCCCCTGCGTTTCAGAGATGTCCACCCAGGAGTGGATGGCGTCGCTGGGTTAGATGATGCCCCAAGGACAGATGATGTTCTGGGGACTAATGGTGTTCTGGTCGCAGATGGTGCTGGTGGGAAGGCGGGTGGGATGTTGGGAGTGTCTGCTTCGACTGGGGCCGCCTGGGTGGACACAGGCTCAATAGCCTTGTCGGTATGGAAGTAACTCTTGATTCCTGTTTGTCTAGGCATGATTGCTGAAGTGGTAATTAGATTTCTGGTATGAGCACATGTTAGAATTCATTATTGAAATGATCAGGATCAATGGGGATATCTGGGCTCAACAGTAAGGGAAGAAGACGCAGGCAAGGGCTAAAGTGGCAGACAACAATAATGTCTGTACACCTCAGCTCCAGCTCAACAGGAAGAGAGCACTTGCTTGTCATGTAACAAGGCTCAGAGAACCTATGAACATGGCTATTGATCACCACCTAGTATGCTTAGATTTGCAAGCTGGATGTGAATTTGAGAAGAGGATTTGGGCTGAGGATGTGGATAAACTGCATGAAGAATGCTGGGGTTTCAAGACCACCAGTTGAGGATATGTTGCTTGTGGTCTCATCCGTGGATGGAAATGTGAAATGGACAGGATGGACAGCGGGAGTGACAGCACAAGGACGAAGTGAGAAACATCACGAACAAGCGATTGGTGACAGAGACTTACCTTTGTGGTGTTTTGAGGTTCAATGAAAAGGAGGACTCAAGAGGAGATGCAGCACCCAGGTATCTGAGAGTAAAGATGTTTGAAATCAAAAGATGTGATTGTGTGATCAATTAACCAAGTGGTTGAGTGGTCTGGTATGTTGTCTGTCGTTAACCAATGCTCAGTGTGCCTGATCTTGGAGCAGATTTGGTATGAGCTTGACAGTGAAAGGTAACCAGAAGCTTTGCCACTGTATTGGAGAAGAAGGAAAGGAAGGGAGGAATGGAGGGAGGAGAAACTGTCGTGGTTGTTGAGAAGGGTTTTAAGTTACGAAATCTGTCTCTGGGGAAGAGGTGAGTCTGGTGGAACTCTGACGAGACCCAGGGACGGGCCTCAGACGGAATTTCGTGACTTGGTTGATGGAGGTGACAACTATCAGACGGACTTGTTTGCCAAAACCACCAAACGAAAGAGAGCAAAGAAAGTGCGCCTTGTGGACCTAGGGCATGTATTGGTGGGACTCGAAAGAGGGAGTGAAGACCAGACTGCCTGGGATAAGGTCTGAAGGTGGAGGAGATATTTCAAGATGGTGCACAGAGGAGAGAGAGTCTGGAACGAGGCTGGAGTTTTCAACTTACAAGAGAAGGTTGCAGAGTGTAATTCTTTTAGCTGCCAAAGATGGGCAAGGAGCTGCTGTCTGTACCTTCCAAAGATGAGGTATGCCTTCCCAGGTGGAAGGCAGCTGCCCAGTGTGAGTATTTAATGGCGCTAACGTGAACACAGACCACCTAGAGGTCTCTTCCCAGCAAATAAACGAGGAAAGTACCTGCCCACCAATCTTGCTAAATGCAAGCTCTGAGCAGACTGCTTCTGCTGCTATTATCTTGGGCAAAGCACAACCCTTTCAACAAGGAAGGCCGTGGCAAGTTTCTTCTCGTGAGAGGTTCTTGATTATCACACACCCTTAAATGTAGGAAGGCAAGGATGTTGAGAGACCAGGAGAGCAACAAAAGCAGATCTAATTGGTGCGACAGGTGTGGAAGAAAGAAGGCATGCTTAAATATATATTTTTGCTAGCACTCTAAATGATGATTTCTTGTAGACGTCCCATGGGGCCGCTTGTTGATTGGTGACTGGAGACTATTGTCCAGGTCAGAAGGCAGAGGAGCAATATCAAAATGGGACGACTTCAACAACCTTGGAAGCGAGCAATAGATGAGACGGATTTCCGTGACTTGCCAGCTAGAGGAAAGAGGTGTGCACGGCTACACTCCAGACTCAGGACGAGCTCCAACAACCACATGAGAAATGGCATTCTGATCATCAGTGCTGGCAGAGGCTCCTGGGGTCTTGTCCCCTCAGAAGAAAGAACTTTGCTGGCATGTGAGGTTGCGCTGCAGGTTTTGGATCTTGAATTACAACAATCTCATTGTTTTTTTTGGTACAGGAACCCATGGGAAGCCACCAGGCCATTTTATATAACAAAATTTTCTGATATTAACGTTAGCATTTAGAATGACAAAGGGCTTAGTCACAGAAAAATTTGTACTGCCCATCAATGATGAAAAGAAAACACGCTTTTGCTCATCCTGAAGTCTCAAAACTGGGCTGTCATGGGCAACAGTACTGCAAACTTTGCAAGATCCACTGTTGTTGCCCCAAAGCAACATTTAACGACTCAAATTAATTGGGTTCGGGAAACAAATTTTGATTTCGGACAGTCACTGGTAGAGCCTTGGAAGACTTCAGGAATATATCAACCTTGCGTTCTAGGCCGAAAGCGATGTATCTAGGTACTTAGTTGCAAGTATCCGAGCATTAGGATGACTCGGTGGTAGGGAACGAGGTTCGGACTGTGACGCACCACGTCTACAGGTGGCAATTGCCCAGGAATCGAACAAAATAAAGACGTTGAGATAGATGATCACCTGCAATCACGAAGAGTCAGGCATGTAGATTTCTCGGTTATGGAGCGCGCTTGTGGGATTCATTGCCTGAAGCCGGGCAAGAACCTTGGGAAGCACTTCTAAGAAGAGACGTTGAATAACGGAGATACCGGAGCTGCCGCGTCCTGCCCAAGGCCCACTCACTCCAGACAGGGGCCGGGGCGACAGGGTTGAATGCGGGGGAGTCGCCGAGACGCCTCGGAAGCTGGGCGATGATGCCGTGCTCCCCAACGCCCGGGCAGCCCACCCATGGGGGGACGCTCGGGTGGAGTAACTCTGCGAAGTCCCGAGGCCAAGTGCTCTTTGTGTTGTGTCTGTTTATTAGCGCAGCTACAGCCAGATTTGTCTCGTCGAGTCGGTGAACCTTCCCCGCCAAGTTTTTTCTTTCTTTCTATCTCTGCTCTGCTCTGCTCTGCTCTGCTCTGCTCTCCTACGAGTTCCGCACCGTTGCGCCTGTCCCTCTCACCAGCTGCCCCATACCCGCCAACCAGGAGCAGCACTGCCCCAACAGCTCGAGCACGTAGCACGTCCCTTGGACAGACAGAGCCCGAGTCAAGATGGTTTTCGAACCCCCAAGCTGGGTGCCAAAGCTCCCCTTCGGTAAGTGGGAATCATGTCTCAAGCCGACATCGGGAGAGGGCAGCACGACAGACTTCAGGAGCCCTCCCTCTGACAGCCCCCAGACCCTCCAGACAGTATCCCGATCGCCGAGTTCATGACATCCGACAAATATGCCCGCTACCCGCTCGCCAAAAGCAGGAACCCATTCACGTGCGGATTGACCGGAAAGACATTTGATTGGAACTCGTTCATTGAGCGGCAGGACTTTCTTGCCCGGGCTATCGGAAAGCGGCTCGGGTGGCTGCCAAATGAAGAGACCGAGTGGGACAAAGTCGCCTGCATATTCTCGGTTAATACGGTAGGCTTGTTGGCCGTTATCTTGTGTAACCTTGGGTTAGGATAATTGACGTCTTTCCCTACCAAACAGATTGATTACTGTAGGTGGTATAGTTGATCGCAACGGCGTGTCTCAGACAAAACCCCCCACCACCCCACCCCCCAATCTTGATCTAATAGTCCTGAAGTCACTACTGACACGCGTACCGGATCAAGTAACGATTGCATGGGCGATACATCGACTTAATGGAATCGTCACACCCGCAAACGCGGCATATTCGGCTCCCGAATTGACCCATCAACTCAAATCCTCGGGCGCAAAGGCACTCTTTGTTGGCGGGCCCCAACTGCAGATCGGGCTCGAGGCGGCCAAGGCTGCAGGCATCCCAAAGGACAAGATATGGTTGATGGGCATGCCGGGCTTCGAAAAGGCAGACGGCCTTGTCACGGTCGAGGACCTGATCGTGCAAGGCGCAAAGCTGTCCCCGCTGGACGCGCTGCAGTGGACCAAGGGCCAGGGAGAGCGGCAGCCGGCCTTCCTGTCTTACTCTAGCGGGACCTCGGGCCTGCCCAAGGCCGTCATGGTCTCGCATCGAAATGTCATTGCGAACGCGATGCAGCACGTCGCCTACGAATCCGTCTCCAGGAAGAAACTCGGCATCTCGACCCAGACCGTTCTGGGACTTCTCCCTCTAAGCCACATCTACGCCCTGGTAGTTATAGCTCACAATTGCACCTACCGAGGCGATGAAGTTGTGGTGTTGCCAAAATTCGAGATGCCGACATATCTGTCGGCCATAGAGAGGTTCAAAATCAACCATCTCTTCTTGGTATGGCTGCTCAGATATCGCTTCCTGGAGTGCGCTGCGCGTCGAGCGTCCTTCCGCTGACACACCATGATCAACAGGTCCCACCGATTGTGATACGCATGACCAGGGTACCAGAAGAGTGTAACAAGTACAATCTCGATAGCATCAGGATTGTCTTCTCTGGCGCAGCACCACTGGGAGAAGAAACAATCCTGGATATGAACAAGTTATGGCCCAAGTGGCGCGTGGCTCAAGGCTACGGTAAGTCATCCTGGGCATCACTGCGTTTGGAAAGGTCGCTAACTCGTGTCTCTTAGGCATGACGGAGACGGCGACGATTGTCACAGCAAACAGCGAAGATGATATTCTAAACAAGTCCTCAGGCTCCCTACTGCCAGCCACACGAGCCAAGATATTCGGCCTGGACGGCACAGAAGTCAAAGGCTACGACACGCCTGGGGAGCTTTGGGTACAGACTCCTTCAGCCACGATTGGCTACCTCAACAACCAGAAGGCAACAGCAGAGACTTTTGTATATGATGAGGATGGGAGATGGGTGCGGACAGGTGATGAGGCAGTCGTGACGTTGGCGCCTTCCGGCAATGAGCACATTGTCATCGTTGACAGGATCAAGGAGTTGATCAAGGTCAAAGGTATTTGTTGTTCCCTCTGTGGGCTATGTGATCTGAAGACTGACTAAGAGCTTCTCATCAGGCCATCAGGTTGCCCCGGCCGAGCTTGAGGCCCACCTTTTGTCACATCCAGCTGTGGCCGACTGTGCTGTAATCCAGGTCCCAGACGACTCTGCTGGCGAGGTTCCAAAAGCATTTGTTGTGAAGGCCCCGGCTGTTGCAAACAAGCCTGAAGATGAGGTCGTGAAGGCCATTCTGAAGCATGTGCAAGAGCACAAGGCGCCCTACAAGTGGATCAAGGGTGGCATTGAGTTTCTCGATGTGGTCCCTAAGAGCCCAAGTGGCAAGATTCTACGTAGGTTGCTGCGGGATCAGGAGAAGCAATCCAGGACCAAGAAGGGCCCTAAGCTCTAAATGAGAAAATACCAGGCTCCTCTGGTGCTGTCCGCAGCGTTGTGCTGCATCCCTGTCATGACCAACTGGCTGCATGCTTAGGGAGATATCTAGGACTAGGCAGCTTAAACAAGAGTCCCGACTTACGTGGGCTGTGGGCCGGAGTCAAGTCTATAGGACAGGCAAGCTAGGTATCACTTGCTTAGGGTGCCTGCAACTACACCCTTAAGGGGTTGTAACGATCAGAAGCTAATCACACACTACAAAGCCCTAATAGATTTCCTAATTGGGAAACCAGGTCAGCAGTGAAGTGCATCCTTTGCTCCAAACAACATTGGCCAGTCAAGTCCCCAGCAGTTGACTCTTGTAATTCTATCATCATGTATCCCTTGTGGCACATGGCAAATGCCGGACATGCAGCTCAGCAGACAATCTGTGGCCTTGGCTGCTTGGACCAGCCCTATGGAGGAGATTTGCTTATGTAACCAGATCCATAGCGTGCAAGAAGAAAGATCTACATTGGCTTGCTTGCTTACCATAGACAAGCTTCTAGTGGCTAATCTAGTACATGCCTGACATTGGGCCTTTTGAAACACTTCAGTGCGATCGGCAGGTGTGATGCTGGCTGTTGTTTAACCCTGACCAAGTACCTAGGTACCTACCTAGGTAGGTAGGTACTAAGTAGACAATATTGAAGCATCAATTGATTGCAGCAAGAATGCAACCCCCATCACCCCCAAATGTTTTTGTTTAGTTCAATCATTCTTATTTACAATGAAAATAAAATGCCCTGGCTTGCAGTGGAGAGAAAGAAGCTTACATTTAAGGTGGAATCGTCTTAATCTTGGCAGGGGTCTGATCTCTCAAACCATCATTCCACTGCAATTTGGTTGACAGGAGGAGTGATATCAAACCTTGGAACCTGATTCTAAAACAAGGCCCCCTCCCTACTAGGTACTGCAAAGGCCAAAGGGCTACTCAGGTACAAGCGCTGAGGACTTCCAAAACAGGTGCCAAGAAACACTGGCACAAGCCGAGTGGCAGGCTCAGGAGCAATCCCTATAGGCTATGTGACACCAAAAAGCCTTAACAACATCGTCCCAACTTATCCAACCCAACTTCTCATACACAAGCGGTCTGATGATGGACTTTGTCCCGGGGCGGGCACCACGAAAACGGACACTGCTCAGCCAGCCAGTGCCTTGTGCACGCAAAACACCACAGCAGCCCTGGACGAGCCTGGAACGCCAAGAGCCATGGATCGTGCAGAGACACAGACGCAATGATCAGTGCCTCTTTCTCTTAACGGCAAGTGCCTGCATTCTCCGACTGGTTCAAAGTTGGCTTGTCTTGTCTTTTGCTTGTTCAATCTTGTCGTCGTCAGGAGCAAACTAGGCCTGCCTTTGCTTCCGAATTTGTTTCTTGTCTCCCTTATCTTGCATTCAACCTCTCTTCTCACTCTCCCTCTTTTCAATCTTTTTTTTAATCCTTTTTTTTTTTTGATAGCCTGTGGACTGGTATCCTCAGCAGAATGTTGACCATTCGTTTTCTCCTTGTGGCCCTCCTGACCGTCTTTGGCGAGGTGCAGGCGGTGCCACAAAACCGTGGAAAGAAAGGAAGCAACCGGAACGGCGGTGGCAACACACAGCAGACGCCTCAGCAGCAGGCAGCTGCCATCCCCCAGGGTATCTCGCAGGCGGCAGATGGCTCCATGATCTTGGACATGACCGCCACAGTCAAGTAAGAAAACTGCGGCATGCTTTGCCTCATCCGACAATAGCTCTTGAGGCTGACGAGCTTACCCTAGTGACCTCGACCTTCGGTTCAAGATCTCCGCTCCGGCGGACCAGTTCACAACCGCCTCTGGAGTCCCAGGAGCCGCCGCAGAGCCTGGCGCACAGGGCCCCAATGGCATCAACGTCCTCCTCCATGGCGACGGTGGCCAGTCCTTCTTTGACTTCCCCAACCAAGCGGTCCAGCAGGGACTCATGGGAGTCGTTGTTCTCGCCCCCTCTGGTATGGAAACTATCCTCCCCCGTAGCCTCCAGATGTCACAAACTGGACTAATCATGTCCTCAGAGAACCTCCTTTGGGGCCAGTCCCAAGGCCAACCCCGCGGCCTGTCGCGTGTGGACGGCGTCGCCCACTCGCAGGCCGTCAATGATCTCATGCAGCAGGTACTCCCCCAGATGGTGGCCTTTAACTCGTCCAACGTCTTCATGACTGGCGTTTCGGGCGGCGCCCTGACGCTGTCCGGCTTCTTTGTCCCCGCTCACATGGCCAACTTTGCCGGCACCGGTGTCCTCCTCATGTGCGGTGCGCTCGCGCCCCAGGTCGACTTCAACGACTCCGCCGCCGTCGCCTCCACGACCAAGATCCACTTCCAGAGCACGCAGCAGGAGCTTACCAGCCTTCAGGGTGCCATCCCGGAGGCCGTCACCGCTTATGAGCAGCTGGCCACGCAGGCTGGACTCGACGCCCAGCAGGTCGGCGCCCTGCAGACCGTCGACAACACCCCCAACGGCGGCCACTGCGAGTTCGATGAGCAGGGCTTCTCCAGCGGCATTCAGCTCATCTCGGACAATTTCGCAACCATCATGCAGGGAGGTAACGGCGCTGTCCAGGGAATCAACGCCCAGACTGTGCTCACGCCCGTGCCCGGCAACGAGAACGTGCAGTTTGCTGCTGCCAACGGCAACAACAAGAGGCAGCAGGACCCGTACTGGATTGGGGCTTAGCTCACGGGCGCAAGATCAATCCATATCCTGGTAACAGGGACAGGCCGTAGGTGAGCCCGAGTTGGAGGCATGTCGTTGGCGACATCTTCAAATGTTGAAATAGTTGAACGTCGCGCAGCCTATAATATATGTTTCTGCCCTTTCAATTGGCTGAGATCACCAGGTGTTCCTGGACTGTACAATTGAATATAGTACCTAGGTACATGACTACTTCAATGTGTGACTTGAATTCGTTTCTTTTTCATGGCTTTTGAGAGCCTTCTCTGTTTTCTGGTTTCGTCCTTGGGTGGTGTCGTTCTCAATCTGTAAATATACAACTCAAAGGCGTACGGCCCATTCATATAGCAAGTGGCCAACGCTCAAAGACCCTGGGGTTTTTGGGGGTTTTCGTATTAAAAACAGAATCATTGCCAATAACAGCGTAGAAAGAATACAATGCGTCTGGGTCATAAGGCCTAAGCCTCGTAACAGCCGCACAGACAAGGCCAGGGAAAATCTCTCCCAACGGCGTTGTCGATTCTTAAACCGGCGAAGCAGTTATACGGCGGAGACCGAACTCGACGTATTCAACTCTACAGAATACTCAGAGAGGATCACGGAGGAGAACCATGGCGGCCGAGATATATCCTTAACAAGTGAACAGTTCCGGGATTTGCGGGGGGCTAACAACCGTTGTTCGGGCAACTAAGCGTTATTAAAGTAACTACTGTTATAAAGTAGACAACGGTTGTTATTTAAGCGTAGCCTCTAATTAGTTAGAGCTTTAGCCTAGCTAAAAAAAGTAAAACGTTCGTACTCCTAGCTTTAGAAGTACGTTTAAACCTTAAATCTTATACTTACTTTAAATCTTATACTCGTTACTTACTTAATTACTTACTCTTAATTTAAAAGCTTAATTATAAACATAATAGTACTACTATTAAGACGGTCCTTATAATCTATAGCGAAAGGTATAAGTTATTAGTAAAGAGTTATTAATTTAAAGCTAGTCTTAACTAAAAAATATTATAAAAGAAGTAGTAGAGCTATAATTTAGCTTTAAAAAGGTAGTAGCCTAGAGGGTTAATTAGGTAAGCTAAATGTAAGGACCTACTTAGTAGGTCCTACTACTAATTACCTTACAGCTATAATAACTATAATTTACGGAAATTATATAGATTTAATTTTAAGCTTAGTAATTATAGCTTAATAAGCTTTAACTAAAGTAAATAACCATTATTAAGTAAATAACGGTTATTAACCTAAATAACCCTTATTATTATAAAATAACGGTTATTAACCCCTTTATTTTCCCGGTAATAAATAACGGAGGCTAATTATAGAACCGGTGACTAAGGCCGGTAAGGCCGCTAATATTATAGAGGATTTTAAGACCTTAGTGCGGTAACTACTGCTATACTAACGTTTCGTCGCTCTTATAAAAAGGGGTCCTCCCTAACTACCTAAATTCCTTACTTTTATAGTAGTACAACGAATATAGTATAGGTTTTACCTCTATAGATGTTATAGGAACCGCTATCTCTCTAAAAGCTTCTAGGGAGAAGTGCGTATATATTAAAGACTAGGCGGGCGAGTAGGTGAAATAAATACGCACGCATGGTAGAAGTAATAACTATCGAAGCTCTTACATAATACTTTAGCCAGCGGTGTTGTTTATACGCCGGAGCTAGGTAAGTTTATCGTTGTTATTTACTAGAATATAGCTAGAGTTATAGTTATACATCCATTATACAATTATACAATTATACAATTATACAATTATACAATTATACAATTATAC